>JBDPZO010000004.1:7222731-7301098 GCA_039877585.1 Heterodera filipjevi | reverse complement strand
ATGGGGAGGGGATTGTAATTAGCATATTTAATAATAAAAAAATTTTCTAAATTAATTTAGCGTTTTTATTATTTTAAAATTTTTTTAAGCAGAATTTTCCAATAAAAACTCACCTTGAATGTTATGGAGCACTTCTTTTGCTCGTCCATCACGAATAAGTCAACAGGTCTCAATGGGGCACTGAAAATGAAAAACTTTGTTGACAAAGATCAAAGAATATATCGTTGGAATCAAAAATTTAAGAAAATTTATTATTTCTATTGAAAAAATTATTATTATAAGGATAGTAATGCATTTACGTTATGAGTAGCACCGCGGTGCATCATGTAGGAAGCATAGCTTAACAAGACAAAATGCCAATATGATTGAAATATTTTTTTACTCTTTGGCGAAACGTTCATGAATGCTGGGAAACCTGGGGAAATAATTTGTTGGGGGAAATGATTTTTTAAAATTATTAAAAATAATTTTTTAAAATTATTAAATAATATTTATTAATAATATATTTCTGTTTAATTAAAAAAATCATTATTTGAATTATTATTTTAAATAATTAACATAGATAGACAAGATCAAAGTCTCCAAATAAGGCAACACCGACTGGTCAAAACGTTCACCTTTTGGCAGTGACAAAGCGGGGATTCCATTACTGCATCGTAAACAGCCTTTCAAAATTATAATTTAAAAAATCGGAAAAAATTTTACAAATAGAATTAAATATTAATATTGTTAATAATAAAAATAATTATAGTATAATAATTTATATATTATTATTAATATTTAAATAATTTAATTCACAACACAATACTACCAATGCATCCCGCTCGTTGGTTGTCAAAACCACACGGTTGTCAAATTGGGTGAGCATGTGTAAGCCGAACATGCCGGTAAAGCGTGCCTTGCTGAACAAAAGAACAAAAATTTACAAGGGCTTTCATTCTTGAATTTTTAAACACTCCTTCATGAAAGTTTAAAAACTCAACGAAAACTTTTAACTTTTTTCTAAAAAAATACATATTTTCTTTCAAAATTCATTGCGTGTTCGGACCTTTTTTCTACCATTAGAATGGCAAAACTTTTACAGTACTCTCTCCCTAAAAATTCGGCCGATTTATGCTAATAAAAATTTCTATATCGTATTAAAAGCAACTCAATTTGGTACTCACTCGTCCGTGCTCGGGTAGTTCTCCTTGACCAATTTGTCGCCCACGCGTCTGATCAGCTTCAGCCCGGTGGGCAACCGATTGCGCGTTGACGGCCCACGGTAGCGTGGGTAGCAAAGGCGGGCTGATCAAAATGGTCCATGTGCCCTTTGACATGGTATTGGGACAGCGTTTCGGACGAAATTTTCTGTAAAAATTATGTTTACCAATAAATATTCCTTATTAAAATATTTGGGTAGGGTTAGCCTCGGAGACTAATCCACGAATTTCGTCCTTTTTTGGCCTATTTTGTATCTAGTTTTTAAATCCACACCAAGGTTCGAAGTAATAACTAAACAGTGTCATTTTCGTCAAATAAAATAAACCCTTTTTTTTCTTTTTTTCAATAATTAATGGAAATTTGGGGATTTCTATTTCTGATTTGATTGAAAAAAATATACAAATCTTTTTGTCCGCCTATAATTCATATACTGTAATTTGGAGTTATCATAATTATTTAAAAATTCGTACGTCAATTCCCAATTGTGCGCGCAAAGAACGAAATCTGAAAAATCTAGCATAAAACACAACAATTTTTTTAAGAAAATTATGTAATATTAAAAATAAGCGTATTTTTCAAATACAACAAACACCCTCGGGAGTAGTTTTTTTCTGTGCTAGGTCGTTTCTTAAATCCGCCATTTTTACTGAATTTTCGACTATATCTAGTCAACTTTTCTCACAATCAACCAAATGAAAGATCTTTGTATCTAAGATATTTGCAGCTTATAAAGCAATATAAGGGGTATTGATTATACCAAGATTTCTTAATTTAGTTGCTTCTGAGAAAAGTTATGATAGATTTAATCGAAAATTCAGTAAAAAATGGCGGATTTAAGAGACACCCATAGTGGCGCGGTTTTTAAGAAACGTCCCAGCACGCTTTTTTTCACCTCCCCCCCCTCCCCTGAAAAGAGGAGTAGTATTTTAGTATTTTAATGGGGATTCTAAATTAGGTTGGGGGAGTGTCTATTTCAAAGGAATACGGTAATTAAACTCATTATCATTGATTAAAAATTTATGAGCAAATCTATTGGCTTTCTATAAAATTTTGTAAGCCCTTACTCTGTCTGACTTCGACATTGCGAATCTCGCCCAGCTCAATGGCTTCAGACCAAATGTGCCGTATGCGGGGGTCCGACGACGCCGCGGCACTCGCTCACGCTGCGATTGGTCCCCGCCGGTGTCGGTGCCAATGCCAATGCTGGCGCTGGACTTTGTCATTTCCTTGGATGACAAAACACTGGGAGACACATCACGGCGTGCCATTTGTTGTTGAACAGCACGTTTGGGTTTATAGTGATGGAAAATTGGCATTTACATAATCTGTTCCTGTGCCCACATATGCGCCATGACATTTCGCCTTACCCAGAAAGGCAAAATCGAAAATTTTGCCAATAAAAACATGGGCAAAATGGTTTAGTTAGTGGCAAACTGTCCAACTTTTTTTTTTGCATAGACAAAATGTCCAAAATCGAGACAAAACTATTGCGTTGAATTTTTTAAAAATTACTGCAAATTGTTCCAAAAAATATAGCGCCAAGGGTTTTTTTTGTTGCCTTTTCAACTTTCCCTGGACCAAATTAGTTCAAATTTTTACCAATATACCCTCCCTATAAATATTAGAATAACACAAAAAAAGTAAAAAAAAAAAAAAAAACAATTTTTTTGGTTTTGTGGGGTTTTCCCAAAATGCTGATTTAGCTTTTTGTTAGAAAATATAAAATAAGAGAAATTTCATTAAATTCTTTTATACACCCAAGGTCCAATTTGCATTAAATTAATAAATGACTCTCTTCTGCCAAATTTCTTGTTTCTGCCCCGTTTCATTGGCAATTTACCAAGTTGAATGTCCGGTGCGGGTTCCTCAAAGCTTAAACTTTTGGGGTGCTGCCGGACCGCTTTGGTGCTCGAAAAAATAGTCGCCGCGGGTGCCGGCGCAGCAATCGGAAGCGAACGCGGCACGTCCCTGGGTGGTCCAAGTCACTGGTACGAATCAACAAATTGTCCGCGCTCGCTGAGTGTGCTTGCTGACGCAACAGGCGACGACGCTGCGGCGACGCGTCAGACGGTGCGGGTGGAAGTGGCGAAAAGTGATCGCACTTGCCGAGGCGGACACTTGGCCAACCGGGACTCTTTTTGGCGCTAAATAAAGTTTGAATACTTATCGGAGGGCGGGCATCCATCAGAGAATTGGCAATCATTGAGATACAGGCCCCGATGTATTATAAGTAGAGACCGAATAAAAAGGCACCAAAAATCCCGAAAAAGGCACTATAATAGGCACCAAAAAAATTGAAAAAAGGCATTAAAAGGCACGAAAATCCCGAAAAAGGCATGAAAAAAGGCATTTAAAAATTTTAAACGCACATTTTTTCCAAGGTGTTTTAAAGCTAAAAATTTTTATATCAACGTAAATTCTTTAAAAATGAAATCACTTCTCACAATTGCAAATCAAATACTTAGGGGTGTACTTTTTCAAAATTTAAAGGTAAATTTTTAGGGGTCTATTTTTCATTTTATGGCATTTTTCTTAGGGAATTTCTCAAAAATTCTGAAAAAAAATCCATCCAAAAACGCCAAAAAAGGCACCAAAATGGCAAAATGCCCAAAAAGGCATTTAAGGCACGAAACCCGAAAAAGGCAAAAAAAGGCATTATAAAAGTCATCGTAGAAGCTTTAAACCAAGTGGAAAATGTGTTATTTATGCTTAATATATCGAAACTAGTGCGCAAAAAAAAAAGGCATATGCCTCAAAAGTCGGTCTCTAATTATAAGAGGGGTTCATATTTTGGTGAAAAAATCGTAAAACAGACACCTAAATAGCAGGGATGTTGCGTTTCGCCTTTCGCTTTTTATTTTCCCTTTCAGAACATCCCTGCTAAATAGTTAAGTGATAAACAATGGCAAAAAAGGTACTAAGAAAAAAGGATGCACAAAACTGGTGCTGAAAATTTATGAAAAATGCCAAAAAATTAAATGCAAGTTTTTTTAGAAATGCTAAAACTATGCAACTAAAATGTTCCTCATTACATATAAATCCTTAAAAAAGATGCGGTCCGTGTTCGCTACAAAGGCTTCCGTTCAGTGGGCGATCTCCGCGATTCGGTACGCAGTGAAATTGTTCAGGTAATATGTGAGATTCATGGAATATACAATTTCAATTAATCAAGTTTTTTTAAAAATCCGTAATTTCATTAAATTTACTTTTTAAAAAGATTAAATTAAATTGCTGAATTATTCGAAAAAAATGATTATTTACTAAAATTTTTTCAAACTTAATAGTCATTTCAAAATTAGTCTAAATCCATAATGACAGTAAAAATCAAGCAATTATACTATTCGAGAGGGTGCTGAGTCGTTTCCCAAAACCGTCACCATGGGCGTTCCTAAATTCCGCCATTTTGCAGATTTTTCGACAAAAACTATTTATAACTTTGCTTTAACTCAATCAAATTGTACATTCTTGGTATGGTCCGACAGCTATTTGTTAGCTCTATTAGCCTACCAAATTTCAAAATTTTTGATCGAGATTTAAGAAAGTTGTAGCCACTAAAGTGCAAAAAACTCTATATTTTTCTCAAAACATATAATCAAAACTTTTGAAATTTGATAGGCTAATAGAGCTAACAAATAGCTATTGAATCTTACCAAGATTATTTCATTTGGTTGCGTTTGAGCAAAGTTATGGCACCGGGAGCAGCCCTGTTCGTCGCGGCCAGTTCGTCGCGTACGGTTCGTCGCGGTTTTTTCGTCGCGGGTTTTTTTCGTCGCCGAATTTTTCGTCGCGGGACGGTTCGTCGCGCCCAGTTCGTCGCCCAGCATAAAATGACTTTTTCGTCGCCGTAATCAAAATTTTCTTTCCTTTGTTATTTAGATTTGCACTTGGTAACTAAGCAAGCCCATGGTACAGAAAAACGAACCTTTGCATGTTCCATAATCAATTTCACTCAAAAATACGATAGGAAAAGGTACTTTTGTTTATGAAAAAGGTAGGGAATTTTTTTTGATAATTCAAAAAGAATCAATCTCTAGACAGTCTACTGGTTCAAATTTAGAAAGGCATTTATTTTGGGTCCACTACTATTCAGTGTTGCCGATTCAGTGTCGCCGATTCAGTGTTGCCGATTCAGTGTCGCCGATTCAGTGTGGGTTCAATTCAGTGTTGGTTCAATTCAGTGTCAAGGAATTTTTATAATTTTAAATTTGAAAAAATTACTAAGAAAAAACTGTTTTTTTCTCATGCCCTTAAGCGGTGCACTACAACTCGGCGCTCTCGACTCAGCGCTCCCAATTCGGCGCCAAGAGAATTTTTTTTTGAAAACCTACCCCCCTACTTTTTAAAAAAAAGAAGTGAAATAAAAAAAAATAAAGAGGTTTTCAACAAAGAAATTATATTGGCGCCGAATCATGAGCGCTGCGTCGAGAGGCCGAGTTGGTGAAAAATCTTTCTCAAAAAAATCGACATAAATGAGCAGGATAAAGTTAATTTAAATTTTACGAATTACTTTCATTTATTTTGGTGATAGAAGACGAAATGTAAATGAACATGAAAATTCTTCATAAAATTTGATGATTTTGAAGAAAATTAAAAGACCTGGTTTAGATCCTGCCCCGATTTTTTGCAAAAGCACCGACCCGTACTACCATGCATACCAATAAGCGAGCAACAGAGGAAAATTTTTGAGAAATTTTTTCTTTTTTACAAAAATCGGTATAATATTTCGAACAATTTTCTGACACTGAATTGAACCCACACTGAATCGGCGACACTGAATTGAACCCACACTGAATCGGCGACACTGAATTGAACCCACACTGAATCGGCGACACTGAATTGAACCCACACTGAATCGGCGACACTGAATCGGCAACACTGAATCGGCGACACTGAATTGAACCCACACTGAATCGGCGACACTGAATTGAACCCACACTGAATCGGCGACACTGAATTGAACCCACACTGAATCGGCGAGGCGACACTGAATCGGCAACACTGAATCGGCGACACTGAATCGAGCGGGCCCCATTTATTTTTGTTGTATTAGATGTAAAAAAATGACAAAATATCAATAATTCAAATATTTAACTTATAAATAAACACTTAAAGAAGTTGACATAAGAAACTCGTCGTACATTACATAAAAATTTGTTTTTAATGTTTTTCATTCAGCGATGAGTTTCAAAGAAACAAAGTCCTATTTAAATTGATAATTTCTTTTTCTTGTCCTTCCATTACACATTTTTTTCAATTTAAATTAGAAAAAAATCAAAAGCTTTCACTTCTTTTTCCTCTCCTTGCCATTTTTTCAAAAACCAAATTTTTTACAATTTTTCTAATATTTTTCAAAGCTTATTCCTGGCGACTTTTTTTTTTATTATTTTCAGATCCATAAATTTTCTTTGGAATTAAATACGCTGAATGATAATGCTGGGCTAACTTGCGGACTACAAACATGCGGATATTTTCGAAATTTAGGAAATTTTTAAAGGTTTAAAAAGCCTTTTTAATATTTAATTATTACATAGATATTTTGATAAATTTTTGAATTCTCTTTAATTTATTCCGTCCGTATTCCATACGTCATCCGACCATAATTTGTTCGATTGGGCGAAACGTCCATCCATTCAATGTTTATGGAAATTAAAAGCATAAAATTAATTAGTTGTAAAAGCAGATTTACCGACCACAATTAAAAAATTAAATAATCTTGGTGTTGAAAGATAGCCCTTGCGTTGTTCTATTAGCTTGAAAATTTTCAAAAAATTTAATTAATTTCTTCAAGAGTTATGGCAATTTTTTATGCTTGTTTGGCTCCAATTTTTTAAGCCTTAATGAAATTTTCTGAAATTCAACATGCTAATAGAGCAATTCAAGGGCTATCTTACAATACCAAAATTGTTGAAACCCGAAAATCATGCCGTGATCCCGGTCCAAAACAAATTTTAAATAAATCTCTCCCCCCCCCTCGGTATAATATTGGAGGCCGAAAAAGTGATGAATCATCCGATTTTAAAATAACATCAACAGAAATGCACCATCCCATCCAAAATGACAGCAATGCATTTTTTTGCCTTCATAGAATCAGTTAACAGTTGGGGAATGGACTGGGGTTGGTTTGTTTTGGTTGGCGGTTGACCAGTTATAAATCAAATAAAAACAAAATAATTTTTAAAAATTTTCCCATTTTTAAAGATACACCAAGAAATTAATCATTGTAACATTGCTAAATGAGCAATTGGACGCCTCTCTTTTTGCTTAGGTAAGTTAATAAATTCTGAAAAAATGCCAAAAAAAAACCTTAAAAAAGAAAAAAGGCACCAAATAAATAGTGAAATCTTAATAAAAAACTCAATTATTAAGTCTATTTGCCACCATTATTTTTGCAACTGATGGCGCGTTTTTGCCAAGTCAATATTCGTTGTTGGACTTGGAAAATGGGCAGGACATGTCCGATGCCGAACAGCTTGGTAACTTTGACGCCAAAAATACATCCATGCTTAGTGTACAAAGAGCGCCTAGAAGTAAATCTTTTTTTTAGTCGCTCAAAATCGTCAGAAACGACAGGCAAAACCGGAGGACGATGTGCTAAAACACATTCTTAACCGTACCAAGATTGATGTCTGGCTAAATGGGTCTGCATGTTTCGCGGTGAACAGCAATTTAAACATTCCGCGGGCGGTAGCGGAGCAAAATTTTTCCAATGTGGTCAATGGAAAAGTGAGACAGTTTTGTCACTGAATATGTCTTTAAATACAATTATATATATATGGTATTTTTTGAAATAGTACACCCCCTTTTGGTAGTAAGTAGTGATGTTCGAGACCGAAAATTTCCCGAGACTCGAGACCGAGACCGAGACTTGACCCCGAGACTCGAGGCCGAGACCGAGACCAGAAAAAACCCGAGACTTTTCTCGATCGAGACCGAGACCGAGACATTTTCAAAAAATTTTCTTACGCACTTAAAAAATTTAAAAAAAAAAACTAAAAACATATAAAGGTCTGCGGTGATTAATTTTCAAAATTTTCCCCGGTGGTGCCTATCGGCACCACCGGCCGCCTTTTGCCTTTGCTTTTCTTAAATTTACTCTAAAATTCAACAATTTTGGCGCACGTCTATTGATGAAAACAGGTGAAAAGTGGTGAAAATAATTATTTAAATGGTTTTCACGTTTTTCACACTGAAGAATTGGCTTAAAAAATTGCCCCATTTTTTGCCTTATTTTGAAAATTTTTTCCCGGTTTTTGCTCTATTTTCGAACTTGCTCGCCCAGTTTTGGGTTTTGTCAAGGACACCTCTGTCCCCGGCGGTGCCGATAGGCGCCGTCGGGAAAATTTTTGAAAATTGGATGTGATTTAAGAACACTTTGAAGAAAAAATAAATGAAAATTTATTTAAAATTGGCATGATGTCTTTTATTTATTCAAATTAAAAATTCAACACAATTTAATGTTTTGCTAGCTAACGAAAAGCCAATCTTTAGGGGTGTAAGAAAGTCTCGTTTTTCGAGACTAAAAACTCGAGACCGAGACCAGAAAAAACCCGGGACTTTTCTCGAGTCGAGACTCCAGACCGAGATTCTCGAACAGCACTAGTAATAAGTAGGGTTCCAAACCCGCATGCGGGTAGTGCTCTATGCGGGTAACGGGTTTTTTAATTTAGGGCGGATGGGTAAACCCGTAACCGCATGCGGGTTTCGAGGATGGCGGGCGGGTACCCGGGTACCCGCTTTTTTAACGCTTGGCTTTTGAATTCCAAAAAAAAAAAAAAATCAAAATTTGTTCTTTTAAATCAAAAAAAGGCGATAAAAGCAAATAATTTAATCCGACTTCATTATTCTCAAAAAATTCATTTTCGTCGTCATCAATTGACGGTCCCATCGCAATTTTGTCCATGTTTGCCTTCATAATCAAAATATCTCCCGCCATCTGTGCCGAAAGTCTATTCAAATGATTATTTTTGCAATGTTCTTTTTTGGAACCAAAATCTTTTTTTTGAGCTGAATGTTCTTTTTTAAAATTTTAAGATTAGTCCTGTTTTCATTAGAAAAAAAATTTTCTAAATTTTTCCGGCATATTGATATTTCCAGATATTTTTATGCTTAAATTTTCCCAAAAATTTATCTCTAAATTTTTTAAAAAAGGAGGGGCCGGCGGTGCCGATAGGCGCCGCTGGGAAACTTTTTGAAACTTCTGTGTGATTTATTAACAGATTTTTAAGCAAAAATGGTTAAGTTTAGAGAATTTTTGAGACAAAAATACAGAGAAGCATTGTTAAAAAGGGCAAAAAATTAATTTTCGTTTTTTGGTTTGGATGGTGAAATTAATAAAATAAATTATTTTAATGTAAAGAAAAATAATAAAGATTCTGTGATGAGGGGGACTCGAACCCATGCAAACGCAAGGAAGGCAACAGTCATAACATTACACCAAAGAATATCTAAAATAAGCAATTTATGATCAATTTTTCTCCAAAATTTTTTTTCTATTGAATTCCTCTACTATTTTTTCCTCAGAAATACAATTCTTACCAGTGCTTAAAATACCCGTTTTTGCGGGTACCCGCAGTGTTTACCCGTACGGGTTTCGAACTTTCAAATCGATTACGGGTAAGTACCGCATGCGGGTTTTTTCCTTATAATATGCGGGTAAACCCGTACCGGTACGGGTAATGCGGGTGCGGGTTTGGAACCCTAGTAGTAAGTAGTCCCCCTTTTAATAATACTCTCCTTTCAGGGGGAGTTGAACAATAGTACTCCCGGGTGTACTATTTCAAAAAATACGGTATATTAATTTTAGCGAATTTTTTTTAGATATTTTGGAAGGCATGGTTAGATTTTTGTCGAACTATTCGGCTTTTCACCAAAAATTATGACCAATAATTTGTTGCTTAATTTCAGATCCCAATAATCGATGACAAGGATGCAAAAATAATAACTTCTGGATTTCTCAATGATTTTCGAGAAACTCTCATGGATTCAACAACATGTGCACATCCCAGTTTCGAGTACATAAAAACGCACCCATCTCAAATACGTTAACAATCCATCCATCTTTTTTAGTTCGTGGTCTTTTTGTGCGAAAGTGAGGGGCCAAAATTTTTCTCCATATTTTTTCGTTTTTTTGTTGTAGGTCAGCTTTTATGGACTGCACGGATTGAAGGGGGAAGAGGACGAACTGCATTATTTTGGGAAGAGAAAGCCCACAGAGCGATTCCTGGACATCGACGCGTTCAACAAGCACGGCTTCATGCACGGTAATTGGGCTAATTAAAATCTAACACTTGGATTTGGTAATTAGTTTTTAATAATATTATTGTTGGATTTGGTAATTAGTTTTTAATAGTATTATTGTTGGATTTGGTAATTAGTTTTTAATAGTATTATTGTTGGATTTGGTAATTAGTTTTTAATAGTATTATTGTTGGATTTGGTAATTAGTTTTTAATAATATTATTGTTGGATTTGGTAATTAGTTTTTAATAGTATTATTGTTGGATTTGGTAATTAGTTTTAATAGTATTATTGTTGGATTTGGTAATTAGTTTTTAATAGTATTATTGTTGGATTTGGTAATTAGTTTTAATAGTATTATTGTTGGATTTGGTAATTAGTTTTTAATAGTATTATTGTTGGATTTGGTTTAGTTTTTAATAATATTATTGTTGGATTTGGTAATTAGTTTTAATAGTATTATTGTTGGATTTGGTAATTAGTTTTAATAGTATTATTGTTGGATTTGGTTTAGTTTTTAATAATATTATTGTTGGATTTGGTAATTAGTTTTTAATAGTATTATTGTTGGATTTGGTAATTAGTTTTAATAGTATTATTGTTGGATTTGGTAATTAGTTTTAATAGTATTATTGTTGGATTTGGTTTAGTTTTTAATAATATTATTGTTGGATTTGGTAATTAGTTTTTAATAGTATTATTGTTGGATTTGGTAATTAGTTTTAATAGTATTATTGTTGGATTTGGTAATTAGTTTTTAATAGTATTATTGTTGGATTTGGTAATTAGTTTTAATAGTATTATTGTTGGATTTGGTTTAGTTTTTAATAATATTATTGTTGGATTTGGTAATTAGTTTTTAATAGTATTATTGTTTTTTATTTTGTTATTAAGAATAGAGACCGGACAAGGCCGGGCCCTGTACAAGGTTTTGCAAGGCCCGGCAACCCGGCCTTGCGTTTTTTGGAAAAAAACAAGGTTGACAAGGTTTTGAGCGGCAAGGCCCGGAACCTTGCAGTTTTTTTTTTGAAAAAGGCCAACCCGGCCCGGCCTTGTGGAATTGACAGGATTTTACAAGGTTATGATCTTGGCAAGAATAGTTCATTTTTATTTTTTTTCAAATCCAGCTCAATTACAATTATTAATGTCCATTTACACTTAATGATAAAAGGTTGTTATTATACCAAGCCAATCGTTTCCATTTTTGGGTTTTTAACCTTACCAAAAACATATTTGGAATTTTTTTACAACCTTGTAACCTTGTACAGGGCCCGGCAATTTAAAACAACAAGGTTGACAAGGTTACAAGGTTAACAAGGTTTTGAGCGGCAGGGCCCGGAACCTTGCTGCTTTTGAAAAAGTCAGCCCGGCCCGGCCTTGCGGATTTGAAAAATCCGGTCTCTAATTAAGAATTAATTTAATTGAAATTCTGATTTTATATTTTATAATATACCCTTCCATAAATTTGTTTTTCCTTCATTTGTGCTTACCATTAGAGCCCAGAACAGGACCAGATCCCGACCGGATTTTCCCGAGATCCTGATCCGGATCCGGGTGTTTTTGGAAAAATTGACCCGGACCCGGAGTCCGGAAAAAACAGGATTTTTAATCCCGGAATCTTGTCCGGTCCAATTTCCAAATCCGGATCAGGATCCGAAGAAATTTGACCACGGTCAACCGGGGTTTGTTTTTTTCATAATTTTGAATAATTTTTAAATCCGCCATTTTTACTGAGTTTTCGTATAAATCTAGTCATAACTTTACTCAGAAGCAACCAAAATAAACAATCTTGGTATTATACGATAGCATTTGTATTGCTTTATTAACTTACTAAATTTCAAAAAATCTCGTTACGTTTTGAAAAAGTTATGGCAATTTTTTCCACTTTTTTTGCCATAACTTTTTCAAAACTTTATGAAATTTTCTAAAATTTAACAAGCTTACAGAAGTAAGTAAGAGCTATCGGATGATACAAAGATTATTTCATTTGGTTGCATATGAGAAAACTTAGGATGAGATTTATTCAAAAATTCAGCAGAAATGGCGGATTTAGGAACCGCGCATGGGTGGCGGTTTTTAGGAAAAGCGCCAGCACGATTAAAATCTAACACTTGGATTTGGTAATTGGTTTTTAATAATATTATTGTTGGATTTGGTAATTAGTTTTTAATAATATTATTGTTGGATTTGGTAATTAGTTTTTAATAATATTATTGTTGGATTTGGTAATTAGTTTTTAATAATATTATTGTTGGATTTGGTAATTAGTTTTTAATAATATTATTGTTGGATTTGGTAATTAGTTTTTAATATATTATTGTTGGATTTGGTAATTGGTTTTTAATAATATTATTGTTGGATTTGGTAATTAGTTTTAATAATATTATTGTTGGATTTGGTAATTAGTTTTTAATAATATTATTGTTGGATTTGGTAATTAGTTTTTAATAATATTATTGTTGGATTTGGTAATTAGGTAATTAGTTTTTAATAGTATTATTGTTGGATTTGGTAATTAGTTTTTAATAATATTATTGTTGGATTTGGTAATTAGGTAATTAGTTTTAATAATATTATTGTTGGATTTGGTAATTAGTTTTTATAGTATTATTGTTGGATTTGGTAATTAGTTTTTAATAATATTATTGTTGGATTTGGTAATTAGTTTTTAATAGTATTATTGTTGGATTTGGTAATTAGTTTTTAATAATATTATTGTTGGATTGGTAATTAGGTAATTAGTTTTTAATAATATTATTGTTGGATTTGGTAATTAGGTAATTAGTTTTTAATAATATTATTGTTGGATTTGGTAATTAGTTTTTAATAATATTATTGTTGGATTTGGTAATTAGTTTTTAATAATATTATTGTTGGATTTGGTAATTAGTTTTTAATAATATTATTGTTGGATTTGGTAATTAGTTTTTAATAATATTATTGTTGGATTTGGTAATTAGTTTTTAATAATATTATTGTTGGATTTGGTAATTAGTTTTTAATAATATTATTGTTGGATTTGGTAATTAGTTTTTAATAATATTATTGTTGGATTTGGTAATTAGGTAATTAGTTTTTTAATAGTATTATTGTTGGATTTGGTAATTAGTTTTTAATATATTATTGTTGGATTGGTAATTTAGGTAATTAGTTTTTTAATAATTTATTGTTGGATTTGGTAATAGGTAATTAGTTTTTAATAATATATTGTTTGGATTTGGTAATTAGTTTTATAATATTATTGTTGGATTTGGTAATTAGTTTTTAATAATATTATTGTTGGATTGGTAATTAGTTTTTAATAATTTATTAGTGTTGGATTTGGTAATTAGTCTTTTTAACTAATATTATTGTTTTTTTTTTTTCTTGGATTTGGTAATTAGTTTTAATCCTATTATTGTGGATTGGTAATTAGTTTTTAATAATATTATGTTGGATTTGGTTAATTAGGTAATTAGTTTTTAATAGTATTATTGTGGATTTTGGTTAATTAGTTTTTAATAATATTATTGTTTGATTTGGGTTAATTTAGGTAATTAGTTTTTAATAATATTATTTGTTGGGGATTTGGTTAATTAGTTTTAATTAATATTATTGTTTGGATTTGGTAATTAGTTTTTAATAATATTTATTGTTGATTTGGTAATTAGTTTTTAATAATATTATTGTTGGATTTGGTAATTAGTTTTAATAATATTATGGTTGGATTTGGTAATTAGTTTTTAATAATATTATTGTTGGATTTGGTAATTAGTTTTTAATAATATTATTGTTGGATTTGGTAATTAGTTTTTAATAATATTATTGTTGGATTTGGTAATTAGTTTTTAATAATATTATTGTTGGATTTGGTAATTAGTTTTTAATAATATTATTGTTGGATTTGGTAATTAGTTTTTAATAATATTATTGTTGGATTTGGTAATTAGTTTTTAATAATATTATTGTTGGATTTGGTAATTAGGTAATTAGTTTTTAATAGTATTATTGTTGGATTTGGTAATTAGTTTTTAATAATATTATTGTTGGATTTGGTAATTAGGTAATTAGTTTTTAATAATATTATTGTTGGATTTGGTAATTAGTTTTTAATAATATTATTGTTGGATTTGGTAATTGGTTTTTAATAATATTATTGTTGGATTTGGTAATTAGTTTTTAATAATATATTGTTGGATTTGGTAATTAGTTTTTAATAATATTATTGTTGGATTTGGTAATTAGTTTTTAATAATATTATTGTTGGATTTGGTAATTAGTTTTTAATAATATTATTGTTGGATTTGTTAATTAGTTTTTATAGTATTATTGTTTTTTATTTTGTTATTAAGAATTATTTAATTGAAATTCTGATTTTATATTTTATAATATACCCTTTCATAAATTTGTTTTTCCTTCATTTGTGCTTACCGTATAACGAACTATTTATTCTGTCTTTGAGTTGTACGATCTTCCGAATGATGATGGGTTTCTTTCATTTAGGTCCAGGGAGATGATGGCTTTCTAAATTCTAAAACATTGGCATCTTACTTAAAAAATTGAAAATTTCAAAAACATTGACAAAAAAAAATGCATGTAATTTTTCTCTTGTAATCGTTAAAAGAATAAAATTTAACAGTGCTAGCGCATTTCACAATCCTGAGCTATTATACACGACATTGTTTAATTTGGTGGGTTCTGAGAAAAGTACTTTTAATTTAATCAAAAATTTATTAAAATGACAGTTTTAAAAAACGCGCATAGTTAGCAGTTTTTAAGCGCTAGTCCGCCAAATTAAAAATATAAAATATGGCCATAAATTTTGTGATTTTTTTTTTATTTAAATAAATATTTTAAGTTAGAATGAATGAATCTGAGAAGAAATTAATGAAATTTAGAAAATTTTTTAAAAATATCAAATTTTCAAAGCTCCATTAAAGATTTTCAACTTTTTTGAGTTTAAACCTGCTGAATTTCTTTACTGTTTTGTCGTTTTAGACATGGTGTTGTTGCTGATGGACGGGTGTGTCACATGCAAAAGCGACCATAAAAAGAATTCCAAACTTACTTTGACAATCACGCAAAATACGAAACCCGTAAAATATTTATAAATTTAATAAAAAAATAAATATATATTTATATTCTTTTATATACCTTTTAGAATTCCCGTCCTCTGCTGTGCGATAACGATTATTTGCATCCCGCCAAGTATTTGTTGCTATTTTAACAAATAAGAATTCTACCTAATCCATTTTTGAATTATAAAATATGCTTACTTTTTAAAGCATTTTTTTTTAATTTTTTTACAATTTGTTAGCAACTTATCCTTGACGTTAAAAGACGGAAGTGCCAACTTTGCTTATGGCGTTGTGTTGGCTGAGCGGTAGAATTTAAAAATATGAACAAAAAAAAAACTTGTTGACTTTATTATTTCTTAAGCCTCCTTAATTTTCAATTTACCACTGTTTTTAATTTACCGCTTCAGACTCTGTCCAAAGAGCAAATGGGTCATTCAACCACTCAAGTAAAATTCTAACAAAAATATTTAATTTTTCGATCAAAAATTATAAATAAAAAGAAGTATAAAGGAGTGAATCAATGACGGAAAAATTCGACCAGTTTCGATTCGTTTTATTTCGACCCAAAAATTTGTTTGTCGATATCCGGAATTTCTTTATAAATTTGACCGATTTCGAACATCAGGGTTTCTTGGTAGCAAAAGCCCCCAGCATCACTTGTCGTGGCATTACTCTTTCGACCATAAATTGGAAAGCGATTTGAATCGACTGAAAACATACAAAATTTCTACTTTCCCATTATAACTCAAGGGCAAAATATATTCTTCAGTGAAACTAATTTCATTGTTTATGCCGAAGAAAAAAGGCGCCAAAAAATTAAAAATTGAAAGGCGGTAAAATTCTATTGAAATATATTTATATATAAAAAATAATGGGGTGAAAAGATTTTATCAATTCGATTTTAGATACCGATATGAAGGTTTGAGCTTGACTATTACACACGAATGCGCTGGAGGAGCGGCCAAAAATGTGCGAATTTTTTTTTTAGAATATAAAATTCCATAAAAAAATTTTTCTCAGCGTAAATAAAAGCGCGAAGCTTACACTCAAATCAGGCTTTTTCTTGTTTTATTTTATTTATAAAAAATTTTTCATTTTTTTATTAAAAAAAAAATTATGCCCTTCTCTCGCTCATTTTCAGACCAGCATCCTCTTTCCAACCATCGACATATTTGATAAAAACAGCGGCTTTATCTTCCACCACGTCATGCAGGTCAATTGATTAGTAAATCTATTTTATATTAATTAAAAAATTAATTAGCATAAATAAAAAATATATAATTCTACCCTAAATATTGAATAAAGAAATTTTAAGTTGGTTGAAAAAAAAAGTTAGACATTTTTTGAAATTTTATTCAAATAGACATTTTTTATTAAATAAATTCTTTTCAAGTAAAATTTTTTTTTAAGAAAGTTGAATCACTACAAAATTTTTTTTGATTGAAATAAATTTAATAAAATAAAATAATTTATAATAAAGTTAAGTTTCTAATACATTTTTAATTTTTCACTAAAATTTTTCCAATAAATTATTTGGTTTTCCCATCATTGATCTACCCTTGGCAGATTCGGCACATTAAATTGGACTTGAACAATCTGAAGGATGGCACGAACTTTGACTTAAGCGACAATGCCAATGCGACAATCGGCATTGGCCGTTACATTTCTTCCAAATTTGAAGAGTCGCCGGCGCTAAAGTAAGGCTCAAAAAGCGGAAAATTGTCATTTAAGCCTTTTCATTATTAAATAATTTGGTTTTTAATTGAATAATATTGTTAACACATTTTTTTTATTCCGAGTCCGAAATTTATCTAAGAATTGGTTAATTTTCTTAGTTTTAAAATTTTTCAGAGAAAGTGCAAAAACAAAAATTATTTCGCAATAAATACACTCTCTTTTACGGAGTTGATTTTCATACAGTTGAACATGCGAATGAATCCCAAGAAGAAGATCAGCAGAATGAGCACAGCGGATGATGAATTAAAGCAAGCGGATGAAAGACGCAGAAAAAAACCAATTTAATCAAAAAGATATTCAGAAAAATATATTATATATTTATTATTTTGCTTTATTATAACAAAAAACAGCTTTTTCTTGGCCCTTTTTGATAGGGCACGGCGGTCCGAAGATGACGGTCCGGAGACATATACCCTATACCCTCAACATCTCCGATTTCAACTCGCAATCCAAGCAGAAAAAATCACGCTAAGCAACTTTATCAATACATTCTCTCATTCTGTCTCTCTCTTTGCTTTTATTCGTTTTTAAGTAATCAAATATCTGGTGATGCTCGATACCGAGACTTCCTCCAAGACTGAGATTGGACCCCAAGGCCGAGAGTTTTTGACCCATTACTCTAAAAATGAACGATAACCTAAATCACCCAAATTTAATCTCAAAATTCCCCAAGATTTACCTTATTTTTAATCAAAGTCTGTTAACAATTTAGACCAAAATTTGAAAAGTTTCTCCGTTGGCGCCTGTCGGCACCACCGGACACTTTATACCTTAATTTTTTCCAAATTTCTCTTAAAAATTTTCCAAAATTGTATTTCATAAAAGCAACAAAAATTGGCATTTTTTTTTTTTTGCTAATTCTTACCAGATACATTCCAATTCTCAAAAATGTCCCGGCGCCTATCGGCACCACCGGCTTTACCAATTTTTGAGATTTTTTAAATTTTAGAAAACCTACGCGAGTGATTGTGCGGTGGTGCCGCTAGGCGCCACCGGGGGAAATTTTAAAAAATTCAGGCCTATTTGTTAATTTTCCCAAAATTAATCAATTGGTGGATTATTTTGAAAAAATCCAAAAGCGTTAAATGTCCTGCAGGAAAAATTTTAATGAATTCCGGACACTGGGAAAATCTGACCATATATACCAGAGATGCAGCCGATTTCCGTTTTTCCGATTTCCGGTGTTTTTGGGACCAGAATTCCGATTTTCGGAATTCCGAAAAAAATTTTCTCAAAAATAAAGAAAAATTTTCGAAAAATGAGAAGTTTTTGGTCAAAAAAAAAAATAGTAATTTTATAGAAAAAAAATTTCCGATTTCCGAGTTCTGATGATTAAAATTTAAAAAATTGTTCTTAGATTTTTCCTCAGAGTAATAAATAAGACTAAATAAGACAAAAGAGCTGAAATAAGACTGAATCTTAAAATACGAAATTTTTAAATTTATAAGATTTAGGCTCCCAAAATGGACTAAATCTTAAAAGAAGTCAAAAGCGCAACCCTGCTTTCGAATAATTGTTTTCAAAATGATGATTTTTGCCAGCCAAAATAGATTTTGAAATTAAATCTGAAAACCCTAAATAATTCGTTGTAAATTAATTTTTTTGGAATCATTTTCACTTAATAGCCATCTTACCAAGCAATTGTATATTTGATTTTTTTAAATTTATTGTGAAAAATTTTTTTTTTGTAAATTTCCGATTTTGAATTCCGATTTCCGACGTTTTTGGGGTCGGAATTCCGATTTCTGATTGCCGAAATTTTTTGAGTGCCCGGAATTCCGATTTCCGAGGCAGATGAAGTAAAGAAAGCAATTGATCACTATTCTCTCTTACTCTATTGCTCTCTCTCTCTCTCTCTCTGTCTCTGTCTCTCTCTTTGCTTTTTCTTCATTTTAAACAACAAAATATTAGTGATGTTTGAGCCCCAGACTTTTCTTTGAATTCCAAAAAAGTTATGACGAAAAATGTATGAAAAATCTGCTTTTTTGAATTCCTTTGGCCATAACTTTTTTGAAATTCAAAGAAAATTTCTGGAAATTATTGTCTAATAGAGAAAGCTTAGATCTATCAAATGATATCAAGAATTAAAAATTTGGTAGCCTTGGAGCAAAGTTAGAACTAGTTTTTTGTTAAAATTTTTCATTATGATGGTTTTTTAAGTAACGCACATTAGTGATGTTCGAGAGTCTCGGTCTCGAGTCTCGACTCAAGAAAAGTCTCGGGTTTTTTCCGGTCTCGGTCTCGGGTTCTTAGTCTCGAAAATCAAGACTTTTTTACACCCCTAAAGATTGGCTTTTCGTCATCAAGATAAGTGGTAAATGCTAGTGATGTTCAAGAGTTTCGGTCTCGAGTCTCGACTCGAGAAAAGTCTCGGGTTTTTTCCGGTCTCAGTCTCGGTATCGGTCTCGGGTTCTTAGTCTCGAAAATCAAGACTTTTTTACACCCCTAAAGATTGGCTTTTCGTTAGCTAGCAAACATTAAATGTGGGTTGAATTTAAATTTGAATAAAAGACATTACGCCAATTTAAAAATTCGAACAAATTAATTTATTTTTTGTTCAAAACTGTTTTTAAATCAAATAATTTTCAAAAAAAATTTTTTTGCCACAAAATCCCGAAAAACTCAAATCATCATTTCAATTAAGTCATCTTTGAGGCTGATCAGGGGAATTTTGAAAACTTGAATATTATTTTGATAACAAATATTAACAAAAAATCACCAATTTTTGTTAAAAATTCTAAAAATTGATCATTTTCTGTGCAAAGATTATTACAAATTTGCAAAAATTTTCCCGGCGGCGCCTATCGGCACCGCCGACCCTTCCTTTTTCAAAATTATAAATTTATTGGCTCATTTCAAAGCTCGACAGCTAAAATTCCAGTCCTAAATTGCTCAAAATGTTTATGACTAATGAAAAAATTAAATTTTATTAAAACCGAAAAAACCGAAACTGAAAACCGGGGGCCGACCAAAAACCGAAACCGAAACCCGGGGGTTGGAAAACCGGCCTAACCGAAAGCCGGGAACCCGGATTAAAACCGGCCGCGACCAGCCCTACCTGATATATATATGTTTTTTTTTGATTTTTTAAGTGTATAAGAAAAAAATTTTGAAAAAAGTCTCGGTCTCGAGTCTCGACTCGAGAAAAGTCTCGGGTTTTTTCCGGTCTCGGTCTCGGTATCGAGTCTCGGGGTCAAGTCTCGGCCTCGAGTCTCGGGGTCAAGTCTCGGTCTCGAGTCTTGAGTCTCGGGAAATTTACGGTCTCGAACATCACTAACGCACATTATGATGGTTTTTAAGTAACGACCCAGCACCGTTAGTATAATATTACGGGTAGGAAGGAGGAGGGTGAGGGGGGCGGGGGTGTTTCAGCGCCAGTGCTTACTTTTCGAACAATACATATTTATTTTTTATTTTTTTAACTCCCCATAAAAAATCTAATAAGTCCTGATGCTGTTAAAAATGATTCTGTTTTATCAGAGTTGTATTCAAATAAAAAATTTTCTAATTTTAAGTTTATAAAGTGCATTAATATAATAAGGCTATCTTATTTTTTCTGAAGATGAATGGGCACGGTATACGACCAACAAAACTTTTTCTTAAACACGCCACCTTTAGAAGAAATATTTGAATCAGAGTTCATTACTCTTTTATCAAAACAGATTTATTGTATAAAGAAGTTAAAAGAAAATTTACTTTTTTTAGTAAAATTGAATTGTTCAAAGACTTTAATATATCTAAAATAATCGTATCTTACGAAGAAAAGATTAACAGCTTTTATAGGGTGAAGCGAACCTAAAGAAACAGTTTAGTTTTTGTAAAAATTCATAAAAAAAAAAATTAGTATCGCGCAATGTCTTTAAAAGTAATGATAAATTTAAAAACTCTTCAATTTCTTCTCATGTAAAATCCAAGAATTTTATTAAATAATACACATATTTATAAAATACATTGGCACAAGATCACCTTACTTTTGCAAAATTCATTGCAGAAAAAACAGCATATACAACAAAAGGAGAGGAGTAGGCCTCTGGTGCCAAATTATTTTGGTGCAAAATTTCAAATCTGTATGTTATGTTATGTATGTCAAAGCCAAAAATTGGCATCTTTTTATGAAATATTATAATATTATACATCCATATAATAGCAATTGCATTGCAAAAACGCATTCAAAGACGAGTCGGGAAAAGAAACTCTTGTCATGGACACGAAGTGCTCCTCGCTCAATTCGGAATTGAATAGATGTTTTGTGTTGAACTGTTCGGATGGTATTTCCAATTTAATTAAATCATAAAAAAAGGGAATAAAATCTTCCTTTTATATTTATATTTTTGGAGAAAAAGTATGAAAGTATGTCAAATAGTAAATAAAAAGTGGGTAAATCAAGAATTTTAAAATTTTTATATATTTTGTTAAATTCATATGAATTTCAACCCTTAGATTATATTAGAGCTTCCATCGAAAATTTTCCGAAATAAGTACATCGATGGTCAAAAATAAGATTTGGGGGTCGAAAATAAGTACATTTTTTAAAACGCTGTTTAAAGGTTTAAAACTGCATTTTATTCACCAAAATCAGTAACCTGGGCATATTTTTCTCCTCCAACAATTTTTTTGAGCAAATCCGGCTTTGAAATGAGAAATGAAATTTTTAATTTTGAAAAAGAAAGAATTGGCGGTGCCGATAGGCGCCGCCGGGAAAATTTTTAATATTCCTTTTTATGGCTTGAAATTCATGCTCATAATCAGCGAGGAATTTGTTTTGGCGCTTTGGTAGAGCCATTAAACGTAAATAATCTAAGCTAAAAGCAAGTTGGTACAGAAAATTATGATGGAAGTGTACCGCCGAGAGAAAAACTCGAATATTTTACTGAATCTTGTTAAGATTTTGCATATTAATTCGCTTCAAAAAACATTTCTTTTAAAAATTATCGTTTAAAATCTAAATTTATCGCGAATTCAAAAAATAAGACTAAAATAAGGACAAAGAGCTTAAATAAGGACAAATCTTACAAATAAGGACATTTAAAATTTGTAAGATTTGGAACCTTAAAATAAGGACAAAGCTTACAAAATAGGGACAAATGGGAGCTCTGGATTATATATAGGGCGAGAATTGTATGCCCTAAAAAACACCAAAGCGAATTTTATGAGCCCACTGAATTAACAATCTTCCGTTTTTTGTGCCATTTCTTTCTTCTCCATCAATTCAAGTACCATGTCACCGACCACTAATACAAAAATTCATAGGGCTTCCTGTGTTTTTTCATTACGAATAATATTAAAAAAATATGTTGTGGAGTGAATTTGAAAACTTCCCCCATATGCCCTATTTACCATCTCACAGACCACTGATATAAAAGTTGGAGTTAAGTTAGTAGACCAAAAGGATCGACAAATCTATTAAAATAAACCTTTAAAACTAAGTTAGATCGGAGCAGGTTAACAGAACCGTGGTGAGCCGAAGTGACAAAAATATCAGTGTGGCGAAGTGACAAAAATATCAGTGTGGGCGAAGTGACAAAAATATCAGTGTGGGCGAAGTGACAAAAATATCAGTGTGCGCGAAGTGACAAAAATATCAGTGAGAGACTTTCAGAGGGATGGTCATTTCAGTACGGAAAATTATTCCAATAAATAAATATAATTATTTTAATCACGTTTTAAACAAACTAAATCATTTTCTTATCATTTGAAGTTTGTAGCTACCCTTTTTTGTTTAGCCGGCAATACTTTAACCAATTTAGCAATTAATTATTCTTCCGCCTTTACTATTAAGAATTAATAGCTCTTTTAGGGCACATTTATTTTCGTAAATGTAAATGTGTGGGTTAAAATTCGATTTTCACACAAAATTATGATCGGCGCTGAAATAATCACTATGACCGCATAGATTCAAGAATCACCTCAAAATGATTGTTCGAATTATAAATAAAAATAGTTGATGTTTCACGATCTTGTTCACCGATGAGCAGCTGTAATAAACAAATTTATAATTAAATATAGGTTATACGTTTTCAATATTCTTTAGCAATTTCTCACGGAATGGTCAATCTCATGGGAAAAATATTGCCAAATGTATTGTTGGTTATCATTTTGCTTGCACGTTACAATATTTATGCGAAACAGTTTTGCAGCGGCAAATAAATCAAATTCATCCATCCACTTTTCTTGTTCAGCTGCGCTTTCGGCCGGTATTTTTTTTGTTGCTGCATGCTTTAGCTGCTTCCAATTGAGTTTTGGAAGCAAACAGCATAACACCAATTTCTTTATTTTTATAAATTATCCATTCACTTCCTGCAATTGTTTTACCCAATATAAGCTTTATAGCACCAAATTTTGTTAGCTGGAGTCTTGGCGGCACATCAAAAGGGTCCGCTGCTTCTGAACCATGTGCTTGCTGTCGTCTTCTATTATACGCTCTTCGAATTTCTATCCATGATGGGTAGTGATTTGTCAGGGCATTTTCAGCCAACGAATCAACCTTGTTATTTGCATCTTCTTCCCTAACTTTTTCAAGACCTTGTCTCCAGATTATCTTAACATCGGTATTACACTTAAAAATTTTCTTTCTTTGTTTTCTATCTACTTGTTCAATTTTTAATACGTCAATTTTTTCTGCTTTACATTTTGGATTATGATGCGCCTGTGTAATGACAAGCTTTACTCCCCCACGCAGCACTGCTCTTGAAACCATTGCCTTAAGGTTTTTTTCTTGGTTTTGAAGTACCAAACATTTTGAACATGCTATGTATAAATCTTCACTGTTCGTTCATTATTCGGTATTTGCGCCAATTGTTTTCAGTTCCGAGTAAATAAATAGTATCTGTTAGATCGCGAGAAAGACACTTTTCAAATTTCATCTCTACTATGTTTGGGCTTTCATTTGATATATCGGAAATAGAGCTCTTGATTTTAGCCAGATATCTATTCAAACTGCATATTCCCATTTGGATTCCTTTTTTTTTTTAATTCTACATGTAGTTCTTTTATAGTTTTGATCTGCTTTTCCTTATAATTTTGGACCAGCTTCATCGCTTCTTCATTTTTTTATAAAGTTCTCGAATTCTGACTTTGTATTAAATACAAAGTTATTAAGGCAAAGAATTGAAAAAAGTATCAAATATAAAAACTTCATTCTAAAATTTTATAAGAATAAAAATAAAATAATATATTTAAAGAGAAATTTTATAAAAATAATAAGAATAAATCTGCCAATTCACAAGTATTGACATGGCAAAAAAGCTTAGTCTATCATACAAGTGTGAATATGAATAAAAGTGCAAATGATTGAATTGGTAAAATGTGGTTATGCATTTTATTTCTCTATAATCAAATATAAGAAATAATATAATAAAAATTATATTAATGCTCAACAGAAAATTAATTTATTAATTGGAATAATTATATTTATTTATTGGAATAATTTTCCGTACTGAAATGACCATCCCTCTGAAAGTCTCTCACTGATATTTTTGTCACTTCGCCCACACTGATATTTTTGTCACTTCGCGCACACTGATATTTTTGTCACTTCGCCCACACTGATATTTTTGTCACTTCGTCCTAGCACCAACAGAACTGATGCTAATCCGGGCTTTTTTGGCCCAAAGCCGACAAAAAACAGGGACCCACCCAAACCTGCCCTGTTCGGCGCGGACGTTTTTCGCCGCGGGTTTTCGCCGCCGATTTTTTCTCCCCGGCCAGTTCGCTGCCTAGCGTAAAACGACTATTTCTTCGCCTTAAACAAAAATTAACCAACTTTCTTTTTTGCATTTAACCCTTAATACACAGAATAAATTTAAACAAACATTAATTTTTTGGTGAATTTTCAACACTAGAGACGAAAAATGCTTGGCGCAGCGATCTCGCGGTGAAAAAGTCGGCGGCGTAAAAATCAGGCGGCGAAATCTGCGGCGAACCGACCCCTATTTAAAACTATAAATTCAGCACAACAATTTGGTTGTCCGCATTTGTAAGATGTTGATTATTAATTTTTGCTTTTATTAGTCCATCTGTTCGGCTTTCTTTTGTTCAAAGGTGTTTAGCGGGTCCTTATTAAATTTTTAGATTTCTTTTCTGATATATTTCACAATTAAAAGTGGAGTGACGCTTGGTAGGTGTATTGTGAAGGCAAATCTTTGCTTTGGAAATAGGATTAAGTGATAAAAAAAATGCCTATAAATTTTGACAATTTCAAAGTAATAATCTTTGAATTCTGTTTTTGTTAATTCTTCGAAAAAATCAAAGCCATGGTTATTTTTATAAAACATAATATATATTTAAAAATTTTCTTTGAGTGTAAATAAATGTTTGATATTTATCAAAATTCTCAGAAAATATTTTTAAAAATTTATATTCATTGTCGGTTTTTCGATGTTGAATATTCCGCTTATGTCGAATTTTCCGGCTTTCATTACCAGCTGATCAATTTGCGAAAAATTATAAATCATTCAGACAAACAAAAGTCTAGCATGGTGGCACGTCATAACTTTTTTAGAATGATCCAAATTAAAGAATGTTCCTATCTTACTATAGCCCGTGAAAGCCATACAAATTCTAAAAAAATATCTTAAGTTTTTCAATGTTATGGCATTTTTCCACTTATTTAATTTGGTTAGTTCTCATACATGCAATGTCTAGATTTATTTTTTATTCTAAACTCCAAAAAAAGTATAGTCAGTCCCGGACACCATCAATTCGGCGCTCACAATTCGGCGCCAGACTCGTTTAGAGCTTTGTAACTTTTTTTCTTTGTAGACCAAATTTTACACACTCTATATCAATTGAAACTTTTAATTGTTTCGAAGGTATGAATAAGCCATTCCTAAGCGATTGACCAACTCTTAAAAAAGTTACTTTTAAAAAGACAAAAATGTCAGAATTTTTGTATATTTTGGTTAATGACCTTCTTATAGGTGGATAATTTATTTTTTAATTTTTAAAGCACTATTAGAGTCCATAAGCAGCCTTCAAAAGACACTAATTTTAAAAAATTTGGTTGTTTAGGAAAAAAGTTATGGCGCCTGAAAGTTGGGTGGCGCCGAATCGTGAGCGCCGAGTTGTAGTGTACCGGTCAGTCCATTTCCATTTTAATCAATGCTACAGTGTCCACTTTTTTTTCTTGCTGTAATGGCACCGTATTTTTTCATTTTTCTCATTCTTCCTATCTTTTCACTGTGGCCCTCGAAGAATAAAAAGAATCCAAAACAAGAAAAACAAAAAAAAATAAGTGGGTGCTAGGTCGTTTCTTAAATTCCGCCATTTTACCGATTTTTCGACAAAAACTCTTCATAACATTGCTCAAACGCAACCAAATGAATAAAGCAAATTTATAGAGTTTTTGTCGAAAAATCTGTAAAAGCGGAATTTAGGAACGTCCATGGTGGCGAAAAGGGTTCGGCAAATGCATTTTCAGCACGGGAACGAAACTTTACAGACCCTTGCAAAAGGAAAGTGTAATCAGTTAGCGAGTAAGTTTTTGAAATTTTTTTACCTATTTCCGAAAAACCCGGCAATTGGTAAATTGGGGTCGTTATTATATCTTTAGCACCACTTTAATCCTTAAAATAAATTACTAATTTTTTGGTGCAAATTTTACTGTCACCCTAATTATATTCAATTATTAAAAAAGACTTTATTAAGAAAAATTGGAAAAAGCATTTTAATAAATTATACAAAAACGAAATTATTCAGTTATCACTTAAACACAAAAACGGCCACCCGGAAACGACCGAACAAAAAATTCCTTCTAATCCTTTTTCGTATTTATGCATATTAATGTTAATTGGAAATTTTTGTCCAAAAAGGGTATTTTCGTTCATATAATAAATAAATTCATAAAATTTCCCCCCCCCCTATGAAATAAATTATTTGATGGAATTCATTTGTGCATTCAGTGTGATGAATCAATGTTAATAAATATAGGCAAACAAAAACATAAATTCAATTTATTTTACGAGAAATATGGGCCTATTAAAATTATTTTATTTTAATTAAAAAAAGATTATTTTTTTTACGCAGCGATAAAAAAATGCCAGGAAAATGCTGGCTTTTCATTTGGACCATTATTTGTGCTTGCTTCATCTCCAACATCTTGATGGAAAGTGAATATGTTAAAGCGGCATTCAGATTCGAAAATGATAATGACGACATAATCTTAAGCGGAGCAGGCTTAGGAGCCTCACTCGGAGGTTCAGCTGGTGCTATAGTTGGTGGACCAGTTGGCGCTTTTGCGGGAGTTGTCATTGGAGCATCCGCTGGCATTCTCATTGCAGCTTTTACAGGCGGCAGCCAATACGATATTTGTGTTGCTAAACTGGAGTAAGTTGCTCACTTGGAAATTCGGCTGCTTTTCAATCTTGAAAAAAAATTACTCAAAAAAAAAAGTAGGTAAACGACGGAATTTTTAGTAATTTGCTTGCTGTTTCTTTTTTTTTTTTTTGTAAATTTACCAGCCAATATTATTGTTTTCTTTCTGTTCATTTTTTAACAGCGAACTTTAGTGATAAGTAGGGTTTTTGATTTCTGGAACTTGTTGAAACTAAAGCGACCGGACCGAAACGGATAAGCGAAATTGAAGTTTTCTCGGTTTTTCGGTTGGGTTCGGTTTAACCGATACCCTAGTGATCAGTGAGTGATTAGGTAGTCTGTTTTTCTTTTTTTACCGCAATTATTAAATTTTAAATAAGGGAATGTGACCCTGGACAAATAATTTGTGTTCAATTGTTCCATCCGGATGAAGATGATGAGTGTTGTGGCCCAGATTATGAAACAATTTGCTTTACAGATTATGATAAAGTTAGTTTAAATATATTTATAAATTTTATGACAAATAACTAAAATATAATTTTATAATCAGAGACCGCAAAAAGAGAAATTATAATAGGCGCCAAAAATTTCAAAAAAGGCATGTAAGAGGCATAAAACCCCTAAAATGGGCATTTATTTTTAAGCGCATCTTTCCAAGACCTTTAAAGCCGAATTTTTTTTAAATAATTTTCGTCAAAATGACATAGAAAATCTGCTAACTCATCCCCTTACCTATTCCCTCTCTTTGATCGCTCCTATCACGCGGCCCTTTGTCTCTACCTCCCCTCTCCTTCCAACTATCTTTACTACCTCTCCTCGGTGCTAGGTCGTTTCGTAAAAAGTGCCACTTTGGGCGTTTCGTAAAAGTGCCAGGGCGTTTCGTAAAAGGGCCATTTTTGTAGTTTCGTAAAAGTGCCAGGGCGTTTCGTAAAAAGGCCATTTTGGGCGTTTCGTAAAAGTGCCAGGGCGTTTCGTAAAAAGGCCATTATAAGAAATATGTTCTAGAGTAAATGCTAAGGCAATTATGTATTTCATAACATATACATATAATAGAATTTTTATCGTTAAATACAACTTTGTAAGAATCCAATATAATCCATCTCACTTTTCTTTGAAATTTTCACCAAAAATATGAACTGACCAACATAACAAATTCTAAACATAACAAATCATTTAAATACCGATAAAGACAAACTTTTGTTAAAAAACAACCAACAGCTTCATACAGACAGTTGCAAAATTGTTTATCACAATCATAACGTTTTTGCCCTTTATTTATGTAACACACATCATGATTATAGCAACAATTGTCAACTATATTTTAAAATTAAGCAAATACATTTATATCTTGCGATCAAGACGGGAGATTAAATAATAGGGGTAAAATCTAGTGGATTCCACTAATACATTATGCATATTTGTATTTAATATAAAATAAATCGGCGATTTGTCACTTTTACGAAACGCCCATAGTGGCACTTTTACGAAACACCCAAAGTGGCCTTTTTACGAAACGCCCTGGCACTTTTACGAAACGCACATTTTGGCACTTTTTACAAAATGCCCAATTTGGCACTTTTACGAAACGCCCAAAGTGGCACTTTTTACGAAACGACCCAGCACGCCTCTCCTCTACTTACCCAACTTGTTCCCTATCTCTCCCCTACTTCCCACCCCTTTCCCCTCTACTTACCTCTACCTCCCCTCTGTCTCTCATTACATTCCCTTTATCTCCCCTACCTCACCTTTTGTCTCACCTCTACCTCCCTCTACCTCCTATCAACCTTACACTCTACCCCTACCTTCCCTTTACCTACCCCTAACTTTCGTCTACCTTCCCTCTACCTCACCTCTACTTCACCCTACCTAACCTCTTTGGCTCTCTCCCTCCTTCTTACATATATTCATTCTCTCTCTCTCTCTGTCTATCTTTCTCTCTCTCGTCTCTCTTAATCTCTCTTCCTCCATGCCTCATAAATTCTCTCTCTCTTTCTCTGTCTGTTCTCTCGTTCTCTTTCCCCCGCTCCCTCCTTCTCTCGCTCCCTCCTTACTATATATGTTATATAGGTTTGGGGTTTCGTTTGCAAAAACAAAATCTCCCGGCCGAAGGCCGGGAGTGCTCTCAAAGTTGTGCATTGGTCTTACAACTTTTTGAGGCGCATCCGGGAAAACTATAGATTTTTTTCTGCGCCGGCCATTTCAGCGCCAGCGACTGAGTTGCGGGTCATTCGCGCAGTCCCACTGTTACGAACATTTTTCTTTGGGCCAGGGGGGCTTAGCACCTGCTGGTAGGAACCCCAGTTGGAATATCTCCGACAACTTTGTCAGCGAATCCTAAGCCCTAGCCCTAACCCTCTGGCCTGCAGCCTTGGCTAAAAATTAAATTTTTTTTCGACCCGTTTGAGTGTATCGGCTATAACTCTCTGGCGCTAACTGATATAAGGATGAGAGTCACAGGCGCAATGTAGAGCTTTTGGGGCCCGATTTTAAGAAAAAAAAAATTTTTGAAAAATTCTCAAAAATTTTCGAGCTAGGGGGGGTTAAAGGTTTTGCACATTTTGGCTTATATGAATTTTTAACGATTTTTTAAAAATATACGGAAACCACTTTCAAGCATCCGTTTTTGGCCCTCTATCGATTGGTATATTTTTGGAAAAAATTTTTTTTTTCAAAAATTTTTAAGGTAGGCGGGACACTTCAGTCCCGGGGCTGTAGCTCGTCGGGTGATGCCTGGAGTGAAAAGTTTTTTTACCCATATTTGTAGAGCCTTAAATGGGCTATCGAATGGTGTACTATAGGTTGAAAAATTTTCAGGAATTTTCGAGCTAGGCCCCTAGAAAATTTTCACCTACCTTCAAATGGGTCAAAAAAATTTCAAAAAATATTTTTCTGGGCCTATTTTATGCGCTGATCACGAATATCATATTAGTTTTGTGCTAAAAAATTTTTGGGGTTGCTTAAAAAATTTTGAAAAATCGACCATTTTTGGTCTCCAAAATTTGGTGAAATATTTAAAAAATCATAACTAAATCAAGTGTGGATGAAATTGTATCAAATAAAGTGTTTTAAATGCAGAAAAATACGGCCGATTTTCTGCAATTTATTTGGGATTTCATTTATAAGTATAAAAAAATAGGCCCGAATGTCTGAAAATTTTCGAATTTCCAGAAAAAAATTCATAACTTTTTTCAGAATCGAAATTTCCAAAATTTCTTTCCATGGGAAAATAGCTAATTTTTAGCTCTATTTTATATAGTTGAGAATTTTTTTATAGCCCTATTCAAAAAAATGTTAGGGCCCAAAAACTGCTTTTGGAAATCCGGACCATATGGGGTACCCTATTGAAAATTTTATGAAAATTAATTTCCTCTTTAATTTATTTATAAACCTTTTTCTAAGCCTATTTTGGACGCTGATTTCGAATATCAAATCAGATTTAAGTTTAGACTCCGTTAAAGTCTCTGAATCCTTGCGTAAATGTAGGATTCTGGTGGGTGGGGCAGGGGGGGGGCGGGGGAGGTTCAGATCACCTCACTCAAATGTTTATTATTATTTTATTGCTTTGATTCCTTTAATATATTATTAAATTTATTAATTAAAATTAAAAGAATTCTCTTTTAAATTTATTTAATGCAAATTATAAGTCTATTTATTACTGCCTTTTAAATAAAATTTCAATAAACAACAAACCAATTTTTTTAACTAAATTTTAATACAAATTAATATTGATAATTATTTAAATAAAAACGTGAGTTCCTTTTGTTAATTTTAATGCCTTTAAATTAATATTTATTCATCATTGGAACACTCTCTGTCCCTAACCATTGGAACACTTTCAATCCCTAATCATTGAAACACTCTCAGTCCCTAATCATTGGAACACTCTCAGTTCCTAATCATCTCGTAATTGTACATTTTCCAATCACCGTGGTACATACCTAGGTAGCGAAGCTCGATAAGCGCGAAGCGCTTTGAATACAGTAACACGCATGCACGCAGGCGCTAGTTTCCCCATATACTCTCTCTCTCTTTTTCTCCTCTCGCTCTCTCTCTGTCTCCCTCTCACGTTATCTCTCTCTTTTTCTCTCTCCTTCTTTCCCATATACTCTCTCTCTCTTTCTCCTCTCGCTCTTACTATTTCTTTCTCTCTCCTCTCTTTCGTTTCTTGTCTTTTTCCCACTCTCTCCTTGTCGTCTCTTTCTTTTTTACTTTCTCTTCTCTCGCTCTCTCTCTCTCTCTTTCCCTCATATACTGTTTCTCTCTCTTTGTCTTGATCCCTCCTTTCCTCATATACTCTCTCTCTCTTTCTCTGTCTCTCTCTCGCTTTCCTCTTTCTCTCTCTCCTTCCTTCCTTCATATACTCTCTGTCGCTCTTTGTCTCTCTCTAAATTACCATCATATACTTTCTCTCTCTTTTTCTCTGGCTCTCTCTCTCTCTCTCTATATTTTAGCTCTCTCCCTTAAAGCTACTGCTTCGGCGACCCCCACCGTCGCAGTTTCATAAATTCGCCATTTCGCAGGTTTTCGTCAAAAAATCTTAATAACTTTGCTTAAACGCAATCAAATGAAACAATCTTGGTATTGTCCGACAGATATTGTTTAGTTCTATTAGACTACCAAATTTCAAAAAATTTGATTAAGATTTAAGAAAGTTGTAGCCATAAAACTGCAAAAAACCCTATATTTTTCTCAAAACTTAAGCAAATTTTTTTAAATTTGGTAGGCTGATTAAGCTAACCAAGAGCTATCGGATGATATCAAGATCATGCAATTTAGTTGCGTTTGAGCAAAGTTATTAAGAGTTTTTGACGAAAAATCCGCAGGCGGTTTTTATGAAATGCCCAAAGTGGCGGTTTTTATGAAATGCCCAAAGTGGCGGTTTTTATGAAACGCCCCAGCACGGTATTTTTCCCTTATAGAGGGAATTAAAAAAAGGATGACTATTTTTTTAAAATCAAATTTTTGATAAAGACAAATTAAATTTTATTGGACAGATTTTTTCAAAAATTTTCAATTCTTAGGGGCATTCTTTTTAAAAACTTAAAAACCTATCCTTATGGGCAATTTTTCTTTTTAATGCCGTTTTTCTTATGAAATTACTCACAAATTCGGGAACTAAGCACCTAAAAATGCCAAAAGGTGCACCAAAACAACAAAATGCCAAGAAGGGCATTGGAAGCACGAAAATCCCGAAAAAGGCGATTTATAATTTAAAATAAATAAATTCAAATAAATCGAAAAGAATTCAGGTACATGCAATACTTGCGGATCGATTTGATGAATATAAGATGGTAATCCTTTCAAAAATAAGATTAAAATAATTGTTAAGCTTACATTAAGAAATAACTTTTCACTCAGTGCTAAAACAAAAAAATTAATCCCAAATTTTGCAATCACTATTATAAATAAGATCTATACTTTAATTAATATTTTAATAAACAAATGAATTGTGAAGAAAATAACAGGAACCAAAATTGGTACACCAAAAAATAAAAATTTTTTGTAATGTTCAAATAATTTTTTCTCCACAATTATTAATTGCTGTCATAAAATTAAATGCGCTTTACATATATGTAATTCCATAATATATTTTAGAAATATGAGATATATAAAAAAACAGAAAAAATGGTACCACAAATGGAAAATGTGAAAAACATACAAGAAGCACAGGAGAAACGGAGAAAAGAAAAGGAAGAATGCCATCCGGAAAAGGATTGCTTCCATTGTGGAGGTGTTTATGGCTGTGTTCCAGTTGCCGAAGATTGGGTGACATATTCCGGCTGCTGTGGTCCTGGACGCGTGATGAAGTGTTGTCACAAGGTTGCTACGATGGTTGTTTTTGTGTTCAACAGTGTATTCCAAAAGATTGACATATTAACTAAATTACAGCTTATTATTCAGGCGAAAAATTGGGGGTGAAATGCCGGATTTGAACCGCCGCTCGGGGTCCTTAACGTTAATCCGTTGTCTTAGCCGATAGACCACATCCACCGCTGGAGGGTTGATTGTTATTTTGGGGTTCCATCTTCCTTTATTTTTGGCCCCTGTTGCTCCCTCCTGTTCTGTGCCTACACTTCATTTTTGGTTAGGTGCTAGGTCGTTTCATAAATTCGCCATTTTTTAACGACATTCCTTAGAATAAAGTTCATATCTTTTCTCAAAAGCAACACAAATGAAATAATCTTGGTATCATTCGATAATTCTTATTTGGCTCTATTATCTTGCTAAATTCCAAAAAAAATGACTAAGCTTAAAAAAAGTTGTAGGCATAAGAGCCTTAAAAAGTAATTTTTTGCCATATTTTTTTAAAAATAAATGATATTTTTTGAAATTTGCAAGTATACCCCATCTCAAGACTCTCAAGACTGCTTGAAAACCTGATCCTAGTTTTTTTGAAAACCTACCCCAAATTTGGAGGAACTTTCTATTTCTTTTTTCAAAAATGATTCTCCAAAAAACCATGGATTAGATTTTCAGAAAAACTAGACTAGTTAGATTTTTAAAAAATACGAGTGGGTTAGGTTCCCAAAAATCTAGGAGTAGGTTTTCCAACAAATAAGGTTCGATTTACAAAAATTAGAAATGCCAACTAATATAAGCTTAATTTGCAGACTACATCGAGCAAATCAACGACCACTACTACGACAACGACAATTAGGACAACGACAACAACGGACGAATTTCTAAGATGCCAAAAAGCAACGCTTGAATCGCATCCCGAGGGCAACATTTATAATGAGCAGAAAGAAAAAGCATGCGTTCAAAACGAACGCCACTGTTACGTGCTGAACTGCACGACAGGTCAATCAATCATTTTGTGTATTATGAGAATTTAAGGCCTTAAATACCTTGTAAGTTTATTTCGGGAACAATGGGTGGTGTTAAAAGAAATTTCTCTTTCTTTGCCAACTAGTAGTTTTTTGTTCAAGCGACTAATTGATTTAAGCCTTACCTGATTATTGATCATTTTTGAGTTTTTTTTAACCAGTGGTTTGGGGTCCGCTAGTGATGCTAGGCACTGCCAACAAAAAGGTTTTAAATTCAAGTGAGTTTTGGCCAAAATTAATCAGATTTATTAATTACAAATCGTTTTTAAAAAATTTTGGGACAGGTCTCAGTAGTTTTTTATTAATGAGTTTATTATGGTAACTACAAAACTAATATACATATGATACAGTAAAAAAATAAATAATTGGTATTAAAAGGCATTTGTATTCCAAAATTTAAGTCCCCTCATAAAAGTTTTAGATTCGCCTTCTTTCAAAGACTATATCGGGTTCAAAACCGAGTGGGGATGCAGCGCAACGAAAGAATCATTTAATGAGGATTATAAAAAGGGCAACGGTTGGTTGGGTAAAAGACGCTATGCCAAATCCAAGTGCAATTATTTTGTTGGCAAAAAGTACAAAGATATGTCCAACCTGAACAAGCAAATCGCCATCTTCAATGCCTGTAAGTAAATTATAAGTAAATAAAGAATATCTGAAATTATAAATATTAATTTTTATCTTCATACAGCAGCAAAGTTGGGAAATATCATTTTTTTAGTTTTGGGATCGGCATTTCGGGAAGTTTTTCCCAAAAAGCGAAGGGGTATCAACAAGGGCTGGGCCAAATGAAAAAATAATAAATCTGAAACCCGAAGGCCCAAAAAATCCGAAATATCCAAAAGATCAGAAATCGGAAATTTTTTCAACAACCTTTTTATTCATATACAAATTTCTTTGGAAAAAAAATATCCGCCCTTGTCTATGAAAAAATTCATTATTAAAAAAAATATTTGATTATAACTTTCGAACCAACTTTCGGGCTTTGCTTAAAAATCCTAAACGGAAAGGCCTAAAAACCCCGAAAAATCCGAAATTGGCCCAGCCTTGGCATCAGCTGTGCAATTACCATAAACCTTTAAGCCGTTACTAACCTTTGGTGCAAAGGAGGGCATTTTTGGAAAACATTTCGTGGCGACAATATCACTTTTTGCAAACCGCACAAAAACTTCTGCTACGTGATCAATTGCACAATTGTACTTACTGGTTGGAAATTTTAGGGATTTATTCATATTTTATATAAAGGGTAAAAATCAAAACGGATAAAAGAATAAAATAATTTTTTGAAAATTAGAATATGTATAAATAAATAAGATTGGCTACAAAATGCCGTTTGTAAAATGGCCGAACATTAGTCATTTTTGGGGCATACGTTTTTCGTGATTTCCGCCGCCGCTGAGACAAGGCGTAGGGCGGTATGGTACTATTGCGGACCGCCGGTTACGGACCAATAGAAAAGGGCCATTTGCGGACCAGCTTTATGAAATTTTCAAACTAAGCATAAGTTTTTATGAAAACCTAACCCCATAGTTTTTCTTGCCCTCTATTTTTTTGGTAAAAGAAATAGAAAATTCTTTAATCTTTGAAAAACCCAGGCTTGTGTTTTGACAAAACTAGGGTTAGATTTTCAAAAAAAAAATAAGTTTTAAGTTTTCAAAAATTTTGCCAAGTTAAAAACCTAACCACCCCCCCCCCCCCTTAGTTTTTCTGAAAATTTTTCCACAAATTTTTTCAAAAAATTTTTTTGGGCTTATTTTGGTCGCTGATCACGAATCTGTAACTAGTTTTTAGCTATGACACGGTTAAGGCTTCAGAATCCCCACGTTTGTTTGGATTATGAAATAAGCAGCAGGATTCTGGGTGGGTGAGGGAGCGGGTCAGGTTCGGAAAACTTAAACCTAAATTTTTTTGAAAACGTAACCCTAGTTTTGTCAAACCAAGCCTAGTTTTTTTAAAGCCTAAGAATTTTCTATTTCTTTTCCACAAAATAAAGGGATCGGTTTTAAGAAAAACTAGTGGGTTAGGTTTTTTTTTAAAACTTATGCTTAGTTTGAAAATTTCATAAGCCAGATAGAGAAAAAATCTTGGGTTTGTCCTGCTGCGATTATTCGTTCCAATGGTGCTAGGTCGATTCACAAAAAGTGCAAATTTGGGCGATTCACAAAAAGTGCAAAAATCAAAAATAAGACTTTTTCCTATGATTTTTTATCAACTGGTTATCTATGGGTGTGGGGATTTAGGAGGAAAGCCGTTTCAGTACGAAAAGCAAATTTAATTAGTTAATTGACTTTTCAATAAAAGGCAACTCGTACAATTTTAAATTGATGTTAAAACCACAAAAGCAGACTTTTTTGGCAATTTATAAATTAAATCTTTTTTGTGAGATGCTTAATCGCTTAGATTCTGCTTAATCATCGCTTCTAAAGATGAAAAGCATTTGAAATGATACCAAGTTTTAAGAAATGGGCCGACTAAAAAAAAAGTTATGGCCACTAATTTAAAATTGTACGAGTTGCCTTGTACAGTTGCCATTGACCCCCCTGTCCGGGACTGGAATTTTCGAAAAAAAATATAATGCCAAAAATAAATTGTATTTTTTTCAAAAAACAAAACTAATTTCATTTTCTTTTAATTCTCTTCTTCACTGACATAACTGCTAATTTCAAAAATTTCAGATGTGTTTTTTTAGTTGCCGCGAGACATTAAAACGTTTACTTTTTTTAGGATTTTTAAGCTAAATTTTTACGCACATAGGGATCCGGTGGTGCCGATAGAGGCTACTGAGAGAAAATTTTGAAATTTTATTGTATTTTAGTGAAAGGTTTTGCGCAAAAAAGACCAATTTGAGTATTTTAAGAAATTTTGAGAAACTTACCTCAATGGGGTACGTTACATACGGTGGTGCCAACAGGCGCCACTGGTGGAAATTTTGGAAATTTATGACCCGTTTGTTAAAAGATTTTCTCCAAAAATGGTAAGATTTATCCTTTTTGAAAAAAATTCGAAAAAGATTGAATATTGGGCGGTGTTGAAGGGCTCCGCCAGGAAAATTAAAAAAATTTTTAACTTTTAAGATTTTTAACTTAGTTTGAAATAATTAAACTAATTAAATTTGCTTTCCGTACTGAAACGGCTTTCCTCCTAAATCCCCACACCCATAGATAACTAGTTGATAAAAAATCATAGGAAAAAGTCTGATTTTGATTTTTCCACTTTTTGTGAATCGCCCCGTTTTGCACTTTTTGTGAATCGCCCCGTTTTGCACTTTTTGTGAATCGACCAACCACGGTTCCAATCGCATCTGATATCCTTGACAAACAATTTAAAGGCTTTCATTTGGTGGTTCTTTTGTCGGGGATGAGTTGGTTTTGCGGTGGTTGGGTTTTACATACATAGTTGCCATATAAAAAAAAGAAGCCAAAATTAGATATCGTTTTTCTTTAACGAGAGCGCAATTATCTTGGGCGCAAATGCGGCTAACCAGGTGTAGACACTTCTTTCAAACGGCATTTTGAAATTAAAAGCTTTTGAGTCCATAATGTTGGAACAAAATTTTTGCTAATTTTACGGGGAAAAAATTCATTCATTTTTTTCTTGTCTGTATCTTAATATTTTTGGAAAGGTATGTGTGGTACAAATTTGAGCTCAATTGACAAAAGTTAAAAATGAAATTAATTTTTCAACAAAGGTACAAATAAATCATTGAATTTGGAATTTGATTTTTTGACAAAATGGGGATGCACCGACAAACAATCCAACGAAGGCCCACTGAATGATCCCAGAAAACTGATTGACAAAAAGGACTTGAAACAAGTCATTGATCATGTTTGTCAGCACAAATATGGGGGCATTGATGTGCGAATGTCCAATGCTGCCATCATTGTCCCAGTAAAAGGTATTTCGCAAAGATATCTTATTCCGAGTTAAATTATTCAATGGCCATTAGATTGAAATTGTGTGAATTACATCAAAAAAATAAATAAATGTAAAGGTGTTTCCGAAATTCCATTTTTTCTGTTTTTCTTTAATTTGATATCGGCCGAAATCAACAAAGAGTAAATTATTTCCCGGCTCGGATCATTTGAGTCGGCTGGTTGAGTAGGGCATTAGAACCTCGTGTCATTTGAGTTGGTGCTAGGTCGTTTCCTAAAAACCGCACCTTGGGATTCAGCCATTTTGCAGATTTCTGACAAATCGCTTCAGGACTTTGCTCAAACGCAACAAAATTAAAAAATCTTGGCAATGTCCGGTAGCTATTGTTTAGCTCTATTAGCAATCCAAATTTCAAAAAATTTGGTTACATAAGTTTTGAGAAAAATATGGGCAAAAAAACGAACTTTTTTTTACTTTTGCATTATTCACTTAAAATTAATAAATTTTCAGGTATTTCAATGGCTCATGGAGCTAAGTAAGGCTACCGGACCATACATACCAAGTTGTTTAATTTGGTTGTGTCTGAAAATGGCAGATTTATGAACCCATGGTGGCGGTTTTATGAAACGACCCAGCAAGATTTGAGTCGGGGCTTTTTAATATAATTTTCAGCTAAAATATGCAAAAAGGCATACTTTTCGAGGTTGCTTAGTTATTATGAGAGCTCTGATAATGTCTGTGGCCTATTCCAACGATTTTGTTATGTCTTGAACTGCTCCACAGGTAAATGAACAGTATAATAAAATCTGAGTTTGAACCACCTTTTTTCCATGAAAACATGTTTTTAGGGACGGCATTCAACTCGTTTTTGGCCAACTCGTTTTTGTTACGACTCGTTTTCATTGTCTCAACTCGTTTTTCGGTTTGAAAAACCCTAAATCGAAGGGAAACGAAGGGGAAAATATAAAAGCCGGGGGTTTTCGGGGTCGCTGATCACAAATATGACATTAGTTTTTGCCAATTCCGAACCCCGGACCCAAATTCGAACAAAAAGTCGAAATTTCTGGTTTTCTAACTTTGTTTTTATCGACCACAAATATTCGAATTATTTTTCAATGCTATTAGGATGTGTTTTGACTATTTCTAGGTCTTAAGTTGGTTTTTGGATATCAGAATAATTTTCGAAAAAATTTATTCTCGACTTTTTGTTTGAATTTGGTACAGAAAAGAAAAAAAACATCATCCCAAGTCGAACCTGACCTATTGGAGGGATTTGGATAAACAAAAACGGTTAGAAAAAATCAGAAATTTTCGACTTTTTGTTCGAATTTGGGTCCGGGGTTCGGAATTGGCAAAAACTAATGTCATATTCGTGATCAGCGACCCCGGAAACCTCCGGCTTTTATTTTTTCTTCTTCGTTTCCCTTCGATTTAGGGTTTATCAAACCGAAACGAGTTGAGACAATAAAAACGAGTTGAGTCATAAACGAGTTGGCCAAAAACGAGTTGAGTATTTACCGTTTCTAGTGGTCTATGTCAGTTCGGCTCTCACGATTCGACGCTCGCTATTCAGCGCCAGTACAATTCGGCGCCATTACAATTCGGCGCCACATGATTCGGCGCCCAAGCCAAAAATTTTTTTTGAAAATTAAGCCCCCTAAATTTTTTGAGTCCTTTTTTGATAACCTTATCCCTTAATTCTTTTTGAACACCTGACCCTTGTTTAAAAAGTTTTTTTTTAAAACTAGGATGTTAGCAAGGAGGTTAAATTTTCAAAAAAAAATTTTTGAGGGGTTAAGTTTACAAAAAACTAGGGTGTAGGTTTTTAAAAAAATTAGGAGATTGGGTTTTCCTATTTTTGGCTTGGTGCCGAATCATGTGGCGACGAATTTTAATGGCGCCAAATTGTACTGGCGCCGAAGCGCGAGCGCCGAACTGACGGGTTCCGGTTTTTAGTGGTATCATATCGTTCCACTTTAGTGGCAGAAAATAGCATGTTTTTTTTGCCTTAAACTTTTCAAAAAGCATAAAAATTTAAAGGGTTATCACTGCGTTTCTAAAAAGGGTAAATTTTTGAGCATTTATGAGCCTTTTTTTATAATATCTTGCTACTTTCAATAAATTTTTGAGAAAAATTTTGAAAAATTCTAAGGTAAAAGGTGTCCAGCAGTGCTGTTAGGCGCCGCTGGTGAAAATGAAAAAAAATTGAATAGTATTTATAGAATAGGTAAAAAACGAGACTTTGGTCTCATGCAGGACTAAACAGAAAATTTTAGAGAATTTATAAATGTTTTTTTCTTTATAATAAATAAAAAATGTTTTCCAATTTTGGTTTTTTGTAAGAATTTCTTCATTTTTTGCAAATAGTAAAAAAATGGGAGGTGGGATATCTGGCGGTGCCGTTTGGCGGTGCTGGTGAAAGTTTTTAAAAATGAATAAAATTTTAAAATAGGTAAGAATAATTTTAGATCCTCTTTTAGAACGCAAAAATTAAGAATAAATTCGCATTTTGTATAATAAATTCAAACTCCATAAAATAGTGCAGTATTGGGTTTTAACTTTAGCCATGAACAATAACATTGAAACCGAATTTGTCACTGAGTGGGGATGTACCGACAGAGAGTATGAGACGGAGGATTTTGTGCAGGGCAAAGGCCGCGATTTGGCCACGGCATACATTGGCCCAATTCCAAACAATTCCCTGTGCGTTTCCACTGTTGTACGCGGCACAAATGAGCGTATAAGGATTCCGGCACCAAGTCGGAAATTAATTAACAACTTTTATAAATATATTATTAAATTATTTGTTTAAAATTCTTATTTTTTTAATTATTATTTTTTCCATTATAATTTGGTCTAATGAAGGAGCAGCAAAAAAATGTAAAACTGGTCGAAATGCATTCGGCAACAAAACATCACATGGGGAATGTGCTCGAGATGCAACTGCATGTTATTCCATCTCATGCGATGACCGTAAAAAATAATGAAATATTATTCTGAGATTAATTATTAGTACAGTGCTTCTGTTTCTTATCAAACTCAAGGGTGTGCTTCTATTAGAGGGGCAGGGGCTTCAAATAGAGGGACGCTCCTAAGGGAGTAAAGACGATATTAATTCAATAAGGTTTTTTGTAAATAATTTGAAAAAGTAATCTATTCAAAATTTTGTCACACAGCGAATGAGCCAACAAAAAGGGTCAAGGAATGGGGCTGCACATCAAATACGACGGTCTTTTGTACCCAAAAAATGGCCGAATTCGGTTTCGAGTCGAAACCGGAAAAGTGCGACTGTCGCGTGGTATTTGTAAAGGCAGAAAAAAAGCGACGTAAAAGAGCAATGAAAATGAACGCGACTGGTATTTGAATTGTGGAAATATATTTGAAAATAAATTTAAAACTTTGAAAAGGACCTGCTAAACACCTTTGAACAAAAGAAAGCCGAACAAATGGACTAATAAAAACAAAATTTTATAATAATAAATTTTATTTTATTTTAAAATAATTGCAAATGTAATTAACAAACTTTCATAATTTGATAAACGAGCAATTAAATAAATTAATTGAAAAAATTTGATGCAATTTTTTAATATAATAATATATGTAATGTAATATTTGCTTGCTTTTTTGTTCTTATTAAGAAAATAAAAAAATATATAGTTTATTTCAATTATTATCTGATTTATAGGTATTAAAATAAAAATTTCTGTTACTTTTTGTTTCTTAAGAAAATAAAAAAATATTTGTAATTGATTTATTTTCTCCCAAAACCTCTCGACTTATAATCCTACTTATATTATTGTTATTGCAAAAAGACAGAAAAATTTTGTTAAGCTAAAATAGGAATATTCTTATAAAAGCTTGTATAAACAGGTTGGTGAAGGGGAGTTGTATGACATTTCTGGGTTTGGTCGAATGAGTACCACGATTTAGCGCCAGACGCCATTACCAGTCATAACTAAGCTTCGGCACCGCATAAATTTAGCGCCGTTAAATTGGTAAATTTACGTGTAAATTTTTTGAAAAGACCAAATTTAATTAGTGATAAAAAGTCGAAAACTTTAAGAATATACAGAAGTTACAGCGAATATAGATTTAAGCAAAGAAAAAATAATTCATCAGAAGGGAGGGGACCACTTACTCTTTTTTTTCGGGCCGATATCCGAAAAAAGAAAGATTACCGATTTGAGGGGGAATCGGTAAGAAGGTTATCGTTATCGAAAGTTCGTATTTGCCGATCACTAATCATAACTTTTCTATACCTAACCAACATCTTCAAACTTATGTCATTTAAGCTTTTCAGAGTTCGATTACAACCAAAAAGATTTGCCAGTTTATATACCGGCTCGAAGATTTATTGCCTCTTTAAGTCTAAAATTGATCCGACAATTGCATGACATTTAAATTTCAATTGATTGCAAGATTTAAAAGTTAAGACGGCGTAATATATAAGCCTATTTTTGTAAAATTTAATAAATGTTTTATATTAAATAAAAAGATTTATTTTTGATCATTTTATTGCTAAAAATAATTTCATTCGATCGAAATATGCGATTTGTAATGAAAAATTAAAAGGAAAACACTAATTTACACCACATGGATTTTTAGGAACTGCTTCCCAATTTTTATGGCATTATTTTAGCTTTTTTTGGCACCGAAATCTTTCAAAATATTTTCGCTGCTTTTATGTTATAGCTTCTTTTTCGACAAAGTTAGTAAGATAAATTTATACAAGCTCAAATCAGCAAACCTTAGCTTCAAAATACTGAAAAGGCATTTTCAAAGTTTTAATGGGGAGAATTTTGTGAACTCAAAGAATACTTCAAAAATTCTTCCTTTTGAAAAAATAAAAAATAAATTTATTTATTCAAAAGTTTGTAACACCATAATAAATTATTTTAGAGAACTTTCTAGTTTTCGGTAAGCATTTTCACGTCTCTGTACATTTGTCTGCATGAAAGCCCAAATCCAAAATATGAAACTTTAAAAAGAAGTACGAATTCGAACTTTATATTTTATCATTTGGTGATGGAAGAATTATACATTATACATAAATAAACGTAAATAAATGGATTTGAATAACAAATGTGAATCACCACACCACTATTAGCATTGGGAAAACATAAAATTCAGTTATTTAATGAAAATGGATGGTTTATGGAGGATGAATGGGTTAGTATTGGTGAAGTGATGGTGATGGTGGTGTACAATTTTTGTTTTTGCTGTGGGTGTGTGGGCTGTTCAGTAAAGGGACAAATGGCGTTTGGCTTTGCCGCCGTTTGGCTTATTCATTCATTTACTGCCATTGGGGAAAATTTGTTCACAAATTCTACAGACGCTAAATTGCTAATAAATAACAATGTGCATAAATAACTGATTTCGCTTCATACGAAATCAGTTTGGATGGATGGCTTTGATGTCATTAGGGGAGGGGGTCAGCGACGATTAGTCCGTCCATCTCATTCCAACTACTCGACTAATATGACCAGGATCTTTTTAACAAAAGAAGATAGAGTGGGACTGGAAATTGAGAATAAATGGGGCTTCAAATATCCGGCATCAGATTAGCCGCGGAAAGCGAACCGGGGTTGACCCAAAAAGCCGGACCCCTAATTTGTAAGTTACCTGACCAGAATAACAGGGATAGGCACTAACAGACACAGAGTCATATTATAACGGTTCTTGACTCTTTCTGTTTCATGGTGTGATTTAACACCTTGAGAATTTAGTCTCAACTAGAAATGGCGCAGATTTCCTATATTTCTCCAACCGGAACTTTGCAGTTCGAAAACAATTTTAGAAATTCGGTTAACGTCTCCGAAAAAAATTCTATTAGTGTTCCGCTTTCCGCTTTCTAATTCAAAATTGGTGCCATTTCTTGTCTCAGGTTATTAAAGCACTAATTATTTGGTAATTTATTCTTGCTAATCTTAGCGATACATCTCGTTTCAATCCCACACTCTTGCTGTACCAGGTACTTTTTTTCTCCCTTTATTGGTTAAATTAAATTTTAAGAAATGCAACAAATCGTCAAACCTCTCCTCCTGCTGTTCACCGTTGGTTTGGTTTTTTGTAATGGTAATTTTGGCATTTCGATATTTTCTTTTATTTTTGCTCCTAACTCATTAATTAATTAGGATTGATGTGCAAAAGCGGCAGATCGTTCATTCGCTATGGCCATGGCTTCAACAAAGAAGCGGCCAACATAACTTGCCCAGACACAAGCAAATACTGTGCTGCCATAACCTGTACCAAAGGTCATTTAATGTAAATGGACGTAAAGACTAGACTTAGGTCTCGTCCGGGACTAAACAGAAAATTTTCAAAAGAATTTATAAATGTTTTTTTTTTCTTTATAATAAATAAAAAAGGTTATCAATTTTAGTTTTCTCTAAGAATTTCTCCATTTTTTTGCAAGTATTAAAAAAAAAACAAATATTCGTGATAAAATTAAATATTTTTGGTGTTTTAAAAAATATTTTAACTAAATATTTTGAGGCTTTATCAATAATTTGTAAATGTTTTGGCATGTTTCGCTTTTCTTGAAAATCCAAAAATTTGCATGAAAGATACACCCACTGAAAATCAACTTTGAAAAATGTACCTCTAAAAAATTTGATTGGAAATTAAAGAAAATCTTCAAAATAAGTTTTTTGCCAGAGAATTTTTTATTATTTCGATTTTGCACTGCAAAATTCCATTTTTTTAATTAATATTTTCGTCAATATTTCAGACTTTTTTAAAATTTTGGTCAATATTTGACTTTTGTAAATATTTTATTTAAAAATTTTGGGATTTTTAAAATTAGTATCAGCCCTAATTATAAATAAAATGGAAAATAAGAAGGAAGAAATTCATTATTTCTGTCAATTTTCCTATTTATAATTGCGAATGTATCTCATCAGTCCGGCTTTGTAAGGGGTTTGAATTAGCGCAAATATAAGAGAGAGAGAAAGAGTGTGTGAGAGAGAGAGAGGGAAAGAGGAAGAGACAGTGTGAGAGAAAAAAAAAGTGAGATATAGTAAAGAGACAGAGTTAAGATAAGGGAAAAAATAGAGATTAAGTGAGAAAAAAAGTAAATGGATCGAGAAAAAAGAAATGGTTAAGACAGAGAGAACAAAGAAAGGGAGAGAGATAAAGAAGAGAAGGGAGATAGACATAGAGAAAGAACGAGAAACAGAGAAAAAAGAGAGAGACAAAGGAAATGAGAAGGAGAAAGTTAGCCAGGAATGTGGACGATAAAAGCGTGATGGAGAGAAAGATAAAAAGAGACAGAGAGATTGACAGTAACAGAGAAATAAAGAAGAAAACGACAGAAACTGAAAGCGGGGGCAGAGAGAAGAAGTGAAAAAGGGGAGAATGGCGAGAGGCGGAAAGAGATAATGTACGAGGAGGAAAGAGAAAACGAGAGAGAGAAAACAATAAAGGGGAGAGATTAAGAGGCATGAAAAGGGACAAAGTGAGAGATAGAACGATAGAGAGAGCCGAAAAAGAATAAAGAAGCGAAATAAAAAGGGAAACGATAGAGACGAAAAAATGAGAAGAGATCGGAGATAGAGAGAGAAGAGAAAGATTAAGAAAGCGAGAACGAGATAGGGTAGGAGAAAGATAGAGATTATGATATATGAAGAAAGGGAGAGAAACAGATAGAAAGAGGGATAGAAGAGTGAAAATGAGAATAAGACTGGAGGGGAAAAGAGAGAGAAAAAATGAGGAGAAATTGCGATCAGGGGAGAGAGTAGACGAGAGGGGGAATGAGAACGAGAAAAAGGAGAGAACTTTCAAGCAGGGATGCACGAAATTTCGTTTTCGTATTTTCGTCTTTTTCGGCATTTCCGGGGGTTCCTTTTTGGTTTTCGTTTTCGTGCGTTGGCGTTTTTTCGTTTTCGGTTTTTAAAAATCGTGTTTTTCGTTTGGTTTGTTTTCGGTTTTTTTAAATCCAGCACCATTAAGGATGAAATTTTTGTTTTAAAATAGTAATTGTTTCCGTTGCTAGGTTTGGTCTGGTGGTTAGTGCGGCCTTTTTTAATTGAACTTGTCATGGGTTCGATTCCGGTTGACTCCGTTTGGGTTTTCAATGCTTTTTATTTATTGTTAGCAATTATTATAAGGGTTTTCTTAAAAATTATTGTTTTTAATTCCTATTTCTTTTAAAACTATGAAGTTAAGGTTTCAAGAAAAAATTGGGGTTGAGTTTAAAAAAAAAATTTTCATTTAGTTTTCAAAAAAAAATTCGGTTGAGTTTTCCTATTTTTGGGTTGGGCGCCGAATCGAGAGTGGAACTGACAGGTTCCGTTTTAACTTATATTTTTTTTCGTTTTGGGCCTCAAAATTTATTCTCGGACCAATAAAGTTCTTATTTTGTAAATCGTTTCGTGTTTCGTTCAAAAAGATCTTTTTCGTTTCGTTTCGTTTCAACAATTTTTTTTTAGATTTTAGTGAGTGAGAGAGAAAATTGAATGCGTTCAAAATTTTTAGCTAATCTTAGTTCTCCTCTCTGATCTATCGCCATTTTTCAATTCTATTGGAATTATTTTAAGCTGGTCGAACCGGATTGGCTGCTATTTATTGGCTCTGTTCATCTGCGAATTATAAAGAAGAAGATGAATCAATGCTTGAAGAAATGTTTGCAAAGGATTTTAATGCAACCAATGTGAAATGCCAAGCTAATTATGGCGAAAAAGGCATTGACTTTGGCAATAATCATTTTACGGAACCGCCTGTGCCACCGGCTCTGATTTGCACTGAAGCGTTGCTTGATAACAAAGGCAACTACTTTTATAAAAGAAGTTTTTGCACGGACGACGAACATTTTTGCTTTACGGCAAAATGTACCAAAGGTTGAGTGTGTTAATAAATAAAGAAACAAATTTTAAAATGACGTATTTCTATGAGATTTATAGGACTAAAACGTTGAATATTCTGCCGAAAAAGTTCAATTATTTTTGGGTTGGTCTCGGTTCGGCGTGCTCAGTTCGGCGCCAGACTCGTTTAGGACTTTGTAACTTTTTTCTTATGAACCAAATTTTACAAAGCTTTAAGTGTTTAGAAGTTAGGAATAAGGTCTTTCTAAGTGATCGACCAATCCATTAAAAAGTTACAACTTGAAGAACGCAAAAAAGTCAGAACTTTTGTGTATTATGGTTATGACGTCCGAAAGTTGGCTGGCGCCGAACTGAGTGGTCCCGTTATTTTTCGCCTAAAACTTACTCAACCTCAATAACAATCCGAAAATTTCATAATAATTTTTAGATATGTTCATTAACAAAAAAAATTATTATCATATAATTAAGGCTGCCAAAAATATGGGAAACAATTGCAAAAATATGGGCTAAACACTGCGAAAAATGACCTCAAAATTCAAAAAAAAAGGCACTAAAAACCAAAGGTAACGAAAAAATATTAAGCCAAAGGCAAAAAAAATTTTAATTTTTTAATTAAATATTTTTCTTTTTTATGGTGTACTTTCGAAAATTTTTCAAAAGTATATTTTTGGTTTTTATTGCATTTTTCCATGAAATTTTCAAAAATGCCAAAATATGGACAAGTATGGAAATATGGACATAAATCGTGAAATATGGAAAAGCGATGCTAGAAACTTCAAACCAAGCTAAAGCTTGTTTTTCGTGCGTTTTAGGCCGTTCCAAGTCCAGGAAAAAAATAGGCAGTCATAATTATAATGTCGTTTCAGATGAGAAAAGTTGAAAATACACAGTAAAAAAAAAATTTCCTCATTAAAATAGAGTTTGTTTGGCCTTTAAATTGGATTCCATAGCATTTAAATGGCAAAGACAGAACTTAGATTTGACTGAAAAATCCAAATGACAACAAATGGTTCAGACTATATCGACTGGAGTCCAAAGCTTGGCTGTACGGAGTACAACTTTTGCGCCTTTGTCAGTGCCAAAGAAACGGAAAAGGCCAATGGAACAACAGTCGCGTGTAACTGTATTTTTGGCGAAAAGAATGTGAACAATTCGAATAAAAATTTCACCTTTGATATGATTGAAATGCCAACGATAGCGAGCAAACCAACTACGACAACCATCAGCAGTAGACCAACGACGACGGGCACAACGACGACGGGCACAACGACGACGGGCACTACGATTACGCCGAGTTCAACGACGACTAATGCGCAAAAGGCAATCGCCAACACGGAGAAACCGACCATAGAGACCACTACGCAGGAGATAACCTCTTCAACGGATGGTACAATATTTCTGATCAGAGTTTTCATAGTCCGTCGATCAGAATTCATATTGATATCGAAAAATCATGATTAGAATTAAGGTAGGACAAACATTTTTTTCGGAAGCAAATCTTGTTTAGAATTCATTAGCCTAAAGTATTTCTACTAGTCTACAAATTTTAAATTTGGTCAAGTACCCAAAAAATAATAGGAAAAAAACGAAAAACGCATATCATCTTTTCTTGGTTTCTTATTTTTTGAAACATGACATAATTTTTTTTGGCAATTTAGCAAATATTAAATATTGGGGATATCAAACGATCTTTTGGAAAAAGTAAAGTACCGGCAACGATTTTAATTACCGGCGGTACCGGTATCCAAATAAGCTTGATAAGAATTGGGCTAAAATAATTCGGGGTTATCGTAAAAACACTGTTTCTCTTACCATTCGAAATTATAAATTAAACATTCCCTGCTCAATTGGCCCATACTGAATTGTCCGGGCCGCGTGGGGATGGGTGGAAATTAACTGAACCAAAAATTTACATAATTGCTTGGGCTGCAATTTTTATGTAAGAAAAAGTCGCAAAATATGTAAATAAATATGTATTAAAAAATGCCAAAATATGTATGAAATATGTACAACAATCCCCAAATATGTACAAATAAAATGCCAAAATAGCATCAAATAGGTACTAAAATTTTTTATTAACGATTTTTGGGCAGTAAATATAAATATTCATTTCTTTTACAAATCAGAAAATTTTCAAGGTTTCGGCCGTAATCTCATTCAAATGGAATGGGGAAAAATTTAAATAAATTCCATATTTGTCAAAAAAAAATTGAGTTAGGGGTGATTTTTTTAAGAAAAAGTTTCTGTTTTTAGGGGTATACTTTTTTTAATTTTAAAGCTCATCTTAGGGGGTCTATTTTTCATTTTTTATGGCATTTTCCTTATGAAATTTCTCAAAAACCTGAAAATATGTGCCAAAAATGCCGAAATATGTAAGAAAATATGTACATATGTAATATGTCGAAAAATCCCGAAATATGTATATAAAAGTCCAAACTTTTATAAGCAAATGACAAAAATAAAAGCGTTTTTTCTACTATTCAGAGCATGGAGAATCCAGGAAAAAAATATGCATTTGCATAAAAATCGCAGCCCTAATAATTAAATATTGAATAAAAGTTTTTTTTTTGACTGTTTCCCTAATCGCAGAAGATAATGCTGCCGGAAAATGTGGCACCTTTTGGGCCCTTCAGCTGCTGATGATGGCGACCGGTGAGGGCGTTTCATTTTTCCAAATTAATTTATAAAAGTTAATTTGTTAGTCACTTTTGGAGGTGTCCATTCGCTGATTGTTGCTCATCTGTGAAGACAAAATGGCGAAAGATGAAACGAATAATCAAAAGGACGACCTTATAAAAAAGGCTAATTATTCAATAATGTCTTTGCTTGGGATTTGTAACGCTTATTAAATATAATATCTGGTAATTGAACGGAACTTCCTTCATAAAAATTAATGAGTTTTAGCTTAAAAAGCATAAAATGCGAGCTAGTGCCAGACATTTGTCGGATAGGTACGGCCTGGAATGAAAATTTAATTTCATATGAAAAAACGCTCGAAATTTTGTAGTTTAAGTCATCATGCCGGATAAAAAAAAAATTGCATTTTTTTAAATTTAATAGATTCATTGGAATTTCTGCCAATATCAGGCTTTTTTTTTTGCTTCTTATTTGCAATAGGTGCTAGGTCGTTCCCTTAAAACTGACACCTTGGGTATTTCTTATATTCCGCCGTTTTACCGATTTTTCGACAAAAACTCTTAATAACTTTGTCAAACGCAACCAAATGAAAAAAACTTGCTATTATCCATGGTTAGCTCTATAAGCTACCCAAATTTTAAAAAATTTGCTTTTTTTATGACAATAAAAATCAGTTTTTTGCACTTTTGTGGCCACAACTTTCTTAGTTCTCTATCAAATGTTTTGAAATTTGGTAGGCTAATAGAGCTAGCCAATAGCTGTCGGACCATACCAAGAATGTACAATTTGAGTGAGTTAAAGCCAAGTGTTTTATTTGGTTCGTACTGAGAAAATTATGACTAATTTAATCAAAAATTCAATAAAATATGCATTAGTGATAGTTTTTAAAGAAACGCGCTAGCACCCAGCAAATAAATCTTATGTCATCAAATCATGATAACAAACGGATTTGAAATATCTTTCTCAAAAATAATTTCAGTAAAATATATGGGCTTATTTGAACTTGTTTTTAGTCACTGCGCAAAATCTTTCGTGGATTACTATTAGAGACCGGAATTTTGAAAAATTTCGTATCCTGATCCGGACCCGGATTCGGGAATTAGACCCGGACAAGATTCCGGATTAAAAATCCGGTTTTTCCGAACTCCAGATACGGTTTCAAAATTTTGACCGGAATCCCGACCCGGATTCCGGATTTTTCAAAAAAAAAAGAAAAACGCTGAAAATATACAAAAAAAATTTTAAGTGCTTTGCCAAATTTAAATTAAACTGCGCGATAATGAAATAACCAAATTTTGAGTATTTTGTTTGAAAGAGACAATAAACGAATTCTATGTAAAATTTCTGAAAAAACAAAATCCGGTTTACCGTGGTCAAATTTCTTCGGGTCCTGATCGGACCCGGATTCGGGAATTAGACCCGGACAAGATTCCGGATTAAAAATCCTGTTTTTTCCGGACTCCGGATCCGGGGCAATTTTTCTAAAAACTCCCGGATCCGGATCATGATCCCGGGAAAATCCGGTCGGAATCTGGTCCGGTTCCGATCTCTAATTACTATACATGCTACGTATGACAGTTCAGTTGGGGGAGGGTGAGGAAAGTATTGAGTTGTCGTCAGTGTTGATGACTATCCCTAGTGCGGCAAGTTCGGAGAGTGTGCGAAGGATATAATTTATTTATCCGGGGAAAAAATTACATTTCATCAAAATATGATTCAATCTTATAATTTAAATCTTTTTGGTCTTTGGCGGTGCCATCAAATCAGTCGCACGAACATTAGCCCAAGTGCAGTCATCACACAATTCAAAATTGTAACTACATTTATTCTATTTATCTGGTTCATATTATATTCTGGTTTTACGCTTTCCATTGGGGTATAATTTTGCGCCGCATGCCCTGTTACTGGGCGCCTTAATAATCGGCACTGCAAATGTCGCTTTGACTAGGCGAGGCGCCGCATTTGACTAGGCGCCGCAATAGTCAGTGCAGCAAATGTCGCATGACCGTTTCAAAACAAAAATTGAATTTATGGTTAGATGTTTTTTTGCTAACTTATCATGCCCTAATGATAAGCACGGAAAATTTATTATATTTTGGCATTTGGTTGGTCTATAAAAAAAGAAAATTTTTTACTTAAGGTGGCAACGATATTTTGCACCAAATAAATTTTCTTTTGATAAAATTTATTTGAAAAATAAAAAAACACTTTTTTTAAACTTGGATCTCAATTGATTTTTTGAAGGTGTTTTTTTATTTTTATGTAAAACAAAAATAAAAATCAATATAAAAAATTGGGGTTTCTTTTTCTAATTTAGAGGGTTTTATTTTTTTATGCTTATTGTAAATAGGAATTTTTCTTAAGCTAATTTTAGTTTTTTCTGGTGAATAAAAAACGCATGGAAGCCTATTTTTAGAGATAAATTGGCGGGTACACAATTCAGGTATTGGTGGAAATTAAAAGGGTTCATTTTTGTGTAGATGTTTTGTCACAACTGGTAATTAATTGAGAAAAAAAGACAACAAACAAATTGGAATGAAAAAAGCAAAGCTAGATCTTACTAATTTTTTAATGCAAAACTTCATTATAACAATAATTTTATTCATTTATTAACAAGACTGTATTAAGAAAACTTTTAAAAAGCCATTTTTATAAATTGTAAAAAAATTATTTTACTCAGTAAATCAATCCTTTTTTGTATTTATGCATATTAATGTTAATTGGAATTTTTGTCCAAGGGCATTTTTCGTTCATATAATAAATAAATTCATAAAATTCCCCCCCCCCCCCCCTATGAAATAAATTATTTGATGAAATTCATTTGTGCATTCGGGTGTGATGAATCAATGTTCACAAATATAGGAATTCTATTTTATTTTATTTTAGTACCAAATTTAGGGCTTACTAAAGATTAATCTTATTTCATTTTTACTTTTTTTAGGCAGCACCAAAAAATGACAAAAAAATGGTGCATATGGTGCATTTTCATTTTGTTCCTTCTTTTTGCATGCTTGTTCACCATTCTTTTGGCTGACAAAGAATATGTGAAATCTCCCTTCATTTTCCAAAATGACGATGGGACGGACGCGAAATTTGAATTCGGTATACAAGTAATTGGAGCAACAATTACCGGCGGATTGGATAACATTAAACCCGGCAAACGTGTTGGTGCCAAAACCTTGTCAAAAGCTGTTGATTGGTCTGGTTCAGTAACAGATCTCACTGGATTCTATGCTAAAACACTCTATACGCGGATTAAAATTGATGCACGAACCAATGTTTGCTATGCGGAAGCAGAGTATTTTTATTTTTTTTTACTAAACAATCAAATATCTTTGGGACAGGATGGGTTTTCTTGGCGCTGCCAAACTTGGCAAATTTGACCCATCATTTTTTGTACCTTAGTGTATCACTCGATGATATTACGATGGGTCAATTAACATGGAAAATAACAAAAAAAAAAAAAAAAACGATTTTTTTTTTTTGAATTACGGCAAATTAGAGCTTTTTGAAACCAACAAATGATGTTAAAATTTTATTTGTTTGTAAACTAATCATAAAACGCTGCCAAACTGTAACACAAAAAAAGACGAATGAGCCATGCATCTTATACGGTACGGGACAACTGCGTCTGGGGCTAACGTCTCAGTTAAAAATAAATAAATGAATATACTAATTTTTTGGAAAACCTACTCCGCAAGTGTTTTTTGAAAAAACTGACATTTTTAAATACAAGGAGATGCTTTTACAAAATATAGTGATTGCTTTTCAGTTGGGGTTCAAAAAAAACTAGGGACTAAGGTTCGTTTTTAAAAAAAAACTAGGGACTAGGGTTCGGTTTTCAAAAAGAACTAGGTGGTTATTTATTTATTTTTTAACTGAGCCTTTTCGTACTAAGACGCAGTTGGCTCCAGACGCAGTTGGCCAGACGCAGTTGACCTGTTTCGCTTCTTATAACCCCTTAAGAAAATGTGATCCTCGACTAATAACCTGTGTTTTAATGGAAGAAGAGACTGGAGGTGATGAGTGTTGTGGCCAAATGCATAGCATACTTTGTTACGAATATAATGATGAAGTAATGAATTCATTAAATCAGAACAAATATACCTTATAAAATTTATTCATTTAAATTCAAAAAAAAAAAACGAAAACATAACGGAACTGTGGTATTTTAGTGGAATTTTAAAATAAAAGCTATTTCCAGAATTTGATGTTGCATCGTGACAAGGGGGGCTGCAGGCCTAAATTTTAGGCAGAAATTTATTGAACAAACCTAAACCGAATCAGGTCGTAAAGCCAGCGCAATGTTATTTGGGGTGCCAAGGACGGGGTTTTTTCTGAAAAATTCTCCGTTCAACATGTTATCTTTAAAAGCAAATTTTAAATTAAAAAAAGAATACTTATTGGAGACCGGACAAAACAATTAATTGATCAAAAAAATCAATTAATTGGACCAATACAATAGTCAATTTATTGATCAATTAATTGATTGATGAAAATTGTCAATAATCAAAAAATGGAAATTTCAATAAAAGGATCAATTAATTGATCAATTAATTGATTGACCCGAGCTCTAATCAATATGAGTGACAATTCAATACAAAACAATTAATTGATCAATAAAAATCAATTAATTGGACCAATACAATAGTCAATTTATTGATCAATTAATTGATTGATGAAAATTGTCAATAATCAAAAAATGGAAATTTCAATAAAAGAATCAATTAATTGATCAATTAATTGATTGACCCGAGCTCTAATCAATATGAGTGACAATTCGATACAAAACAATTAATTGATCAATAAAAATCAATTAATTGGACCAATACAATAGTCAATTTATTGATCAATTAATTGATTGATGAAAATTGTCAATAATCAAAAAATGGAAATTTCAATAAAAGAATCAATTAATTGATCAATTAATTGATTGACCCGAGCTCTAATCAATATGAGTGACAATTCGATACAAAACAATTAATTGATCAATAAAAATCAATTAATTGGACCAATACAATAGTCAATTTATTGATCAATTAATTGATTGATGAAAATTGTCAATAATCAAAAAAGGGGAATTTCAATAAAATGAGCAATTAATTGATCAATTAATTGGTTGATCCAGGTTTCCGATCTCTATTACTTATCACATTTTAACTCTGCAAATTTGTTTAAAATTATTTTTCCCAGTCAGAAATTTTTTTTATTTTATTTTATTTTTTGTGACAATTTATATGAATCTCATCTCTCATCTCTACAATAGTACATGTGAAATTTGTTAGTAAGGGTCTCCATCGAAAAATTTGAACCCTAAAATCAATACCCGCTTTTTTTTTGTACCTGATATCAACTCTTAGTTTATCAGCCGACCCGGCCTAATATGTAACTCGATACCCGCCGACCCTGGTTTATTCTTACTTGAAATTAATATTTGAATTTAGGTTCACAAACTACTTTCAGAACGCTTCCCGGAATACATGCTGGTAATAGTTCGATTAAAAATTATTTAATTATTTATTATTTAGTCGAAGAATTTGTAATAGTGAAATTTTTTTGAAACTTTTCTGAATAATTTTTCATTAAAGTTGCAATTATTGAAACCCCAATATTTAAAGAATTTTACAATGAAAAAAATGATGGGTTCTTAAAATTAGTCATTTCGTAATGACCCCGTTTCTGCCTTTATCACTGCTAGCTAATGCAAATTGATATGCTTCAGAAGTTCAAAGCTTACAAAAATATTGAACAAATGGCACCACGTCTGGAAGTGGTCAATGAACAAATGATTGCGGATGAGGAGAGAATGAGGGAGCGAGACAATTGTCTTGCCAAAGAACAATGCAAACATTGTAGCGGCACCTTTTTATGTGTTCCAATTCGGGAAGATTGGTATAAATTGACCGGCTGCTGTCGACGTGGTTACATGATGAAATGTTGTCTCACGGTACGGTTCTTTAATTTGGGTCGGGGTCGTTTCGGCCCCCACGTTTCGGCCCCAGCAACATTTAAAGTATCATAACTTTTTTCATTGCCAACCAAATGCAACAAATTTATTATCATTCGAAAGCTCTTCATGAGCTCTATTAGACTTCTAAAAGTCTTAAAGAATAGTCGATTTACAGAAAATGTATGAACCAAAAATACCAAAATTCTGACTTTTTAGTGTTTTTCATGTTGTAACTTTTTTTTAAGTTGGTCAATCGATTAGCAATAGCTTATTCATACCTTCTAAACACTTAAAGCTTTAGAATGATACAAAATTTGTGAAATTTGGTTGACTTTGAAAAAAGTTACAAAGTCCTAAACGAGTCTGGGGCCGAAACGTGGGGACTGAAACGTGCCTGGCCGTTTAATTTTGACCTAATATTCGTTATGTGTAGAATAAGCACTTTGCAAATTTAAATAAATTTCGAATTTAGTTAAATCCAAAAAAACCATAAAAACTTTTTTATTATTTTGAGTTTTTTGATACTCGAAGATGCTAGGATGTGAATGTTTTGATGCTTTTTGTTGTGTTTTTTTTTAAACTAACAATATTCTAAAAGTTAAACAAAACTCGAAAATTTGGCATAATGTTTTGTAATTATGCTGTTTTATTTGGATTAAGTTCCCTCGAAACAACCGCCAACTCCGTCCCGGGCCAACTCCGTCCCGGGCCAACTCCGTCCCGGGACAACTCCGTCCCGCCAACTCCGTCCCAATACAAAAAGGGCCAACTCCGTCCCAAAAATTTTATAGATTTTATAGGTCCAAAAGACTAAAAAAAATTCTTAAAAATTTAATTTTTTTTAAATAACAGGAGTGTTCATTTAACAAAAGAAATCATCATCCATACGATAGTTTGTTGGTTACCTTGAGTGCTTGTATTGGAATTGGGGAGGATATGCTTTATCCAGGGATGGGATATGTCCTTTATTTCAAAGTACAGTCCTTTAGTAAAAAATGTTCATTTTTAAGCCAAAATCCATTTGCAGACCAGACCTTAATTGTCAAAATTTTCCCGGTGGCGCCTATCGGCACCACCGGACCCCTTTTACCTTAGTTTTTCTCAAATTTTACTCTTATTCAAAAAAATACACCCAAATTTTCAAAAATTCCCCGGCGGCGCCTAACGACACCGCCTCTGCACTCCACCCCCGTTTGATGAAAAAAGTAAACATTTGAATAAAATAACGCGTTTTTAATGCAAATGAAATTTTTAGGGTCTCCTATGAATTTCCCAAATTTAGAACGCCGGTTTCAAATCATTTTCGAGTTTACACAAACCTAGGAGGGGGTGATCTGGTTTAGTTGTGTAATTATCTTTTTTGGTCAGCCTTCGTGCTTTTTCTTCCATAAAGTTTGCGTTATAATTCAACGAAATGGAAAAAATCGCCCACACTATTGATTTTATATTTAACACCTCCATAAATAACAAGAATCAGAAAAAATCAGTAAGGCTAGAAAAATAATTTTTAGTCTTTTTGGACCTATAAAATTTATAAAATTTTTGGGACGGAGTTCAATACAACCCGGAACCGTTGACAGGAGGGCATTATGCCAAATAAAAATTTTACTAAAGTTTTGAACTTGTTGTCAGTTTGAAAAACCCCAAAACCCTAAGCATTTGAATATTTACAAAAAATACTTAAATTATCCGCCATGTTGATCTACAATTGTAAAAATTGTAAATTCATTCAAAATTAATTATCATTATCATTATTTTTTCTTTTTTGCTTTGCAGACTACATCGACCAAATCAAGCACCACTACTACGACAACGACGATTAGGACAACGACAACAACGGACGAATTTCTAAGATGCCAAAAAGCAACGCTTGAATCGCATCCCGAGGGCAATATTTATAATGAGCAGAAAGAAAAAGCATGCGTTCAAAACGAACGCCACTGTTACGTGCTGAACTGCACGACAGGTCAATCAAAAAAATTTCTGTGTATCATGGGAATAATTTTACATTCAAATGACATGCAAAATTTAAATTTTTCATAAATAAAAAGCAAGCTCATATTAAAAACATAATATATTTATTCAACGATAAAATTCTTTTGGGAATTCCGCATGTGAGTCCTGTACTGTGAAATGCAAATCTCATTTTCTTGCTCTCGTAAATTTATATTCCGAGATTCGTGTTCAAATTTTTTTCAATAAAAACTACTATATCAGAAAAAATGGTTGAAAATAGAAGTGTTTTTTTGCCGAAATAGCCAATTTTTAACTGGCAGATATAAAAATGTTTCTTAAATTTTAAAAATTGAAACTATGTCCTAGAAACACTAAATTGTTAATGCTGTTGTAGCTGTCTTATATTGGGTTCCTTTTGCATTTGATTATTTTATTTTCAATATATGCATATTTATGTACGATCCTGTGAACTTTATTTTATTTTACTTTGATTTGTTTTATTTTTTGCACCACTGTAAATGTACTTTTTAGTACCTTGTGGTTGCTCGATAAATAAATAAATAAAAAAAAAAAAAAATATGTGTTAAAAGGAATTCCCAGAAGATGGATTCTATAGAACTATGAAAATACCATCCCTCGAATGTTAAATCCCGTACCAGGCTCTCGCAATCCCGAGTTTTACTCTTACAGCTTCTTCTGCCATCAAAGACTATATCGGATTCAAAACCGAGTGGGGATGCAGCGCAACGAAAGAATCATTTTATGATGATTATAAAAAGGGCAACGGTTGGTTGGGTAAAAGACGCTATGCCAAATCCAAGTGCAATTATTTTGTTGGAGAAAAATACGACGACATGTCTAACCTGAACATTGACATTCACATCTTCAATTCCAGTAATATATATATATATATAATACAAAATAGATATACTTATATATATATATATATTCGAATTCATTATATTATGCTAATAAAAAGTAAAAAATAAAGAGAAAAAAAACTGTGAATATCGTGGTATTTTCTTTCTATATATTAATTATATATACAGGCAAAAAATCGAGAGTTTAATTTGTATGCTGTAGAAAAATCAAAAAAAGGCTTGAAGATTCAATAAAGCTAAATTTGGGGTTCACTTATTTTTACCTTGGTCATTTTGTAAATATTGTATTTTAAAAAAGTAAGAACCTACAAATTAAAATTTAAAAAATCATCAACAATTTAAGCTCTTTCAACCCATTGGTGCAAAGGTGGGCATTTTTGGAAAACTCATCATGGAAACAACTTAACCATTTGCAAGTCACACGAGCATTACTGTTATGCGTCGAACTGTTCAATTGCACTTGCTGGTCAATTAAATTTAATTAATGTAAAAATGATAAATTCAGTGGTCTTTTTGCGGCAAAAAAAAATCATGAAAAATTATTTTTAGCGCGACAACTTTTGAAAATTCTTAAAAGTTAAGAGTTTCAAAAAAAAATCTTTGAAAATAATTTAGTGTTGTGTTAAAGGCGAGCTAGCCCAAACATTGCAGCTAAATAAAATTTATTAATTTTTTAAACAAAGACATAGTTGAAAGATGGTAATTTTTGAAGTAAAATGGGAAATTAAGGGAAAAAACAAAAAAAAATTTTTACCTGAGTTAATCTTGAACAATATTCAACAAAATATATATGTAAATTATTATTTTTTCAATCAAAAAAAACTGGCATTGTTATAATTAATTTCAATTTAGGCTCAAAAAAATCTTTGAATTTGGAATTTGATTTTTTGTCAAAATGGGGATGCACCGACAAACAATCCAACGAAGAAGGCCCACTGAATGATCCAAGAAAACTGATGAACAAAAATGACTCGAAAAATGTGATTGATCATATTTGTCAGCATAAATATGGTGGCATTGATGTGCGAATGTCAAATGCTGCCCTTATTGTACCACTCCAAGGTAGATAAAATTCACATTTATCTTTATGATACATTCAATTCATTAATTTTTACAGTAAAAAATTGCAAAAGAGCTTCCTCTTCAAAGTCACTTGGTTATAATGAAAGCTTAGACAATGTTTGTGGTCAATTCCAACGGTTTTGCTACGTGTTAAACTGCTCTACAGGCAAATTCTTTATTAATTGAATTTTTTTTGAAGGGTTACACCAAGGATAATGATTCGAGTTTTTGAAGGGGACTATGAAATGTAATCTTGGTTTTAAAAACTCAGATTTAGGTTTTATTATTGGTCAAACAAAGAAATGTAATTCTGTATTCCGGTCATTAGATAAAAGTTTCACAAAAATTCTTAGGTTTACTGTAAATATTTTCTGGCTTTTAGTCCGAAGTTCGCAAAGTGATTCGGGGAACAGTATCATGGACCACTTTCTGCAAAATGATTGAATTTTAAAATAAATTGAAGTAACAAAGAAAATAATCCTTTTAAATTCTTTTTAACAATTATATTATTAATATAAAATTTTCAAATACTATATCCTGAGCCTTTCTGGTATTGCAAATCCAATTTTTATGTTTTTTCTTTTATTTAATTGTTAAAAAAAATAATTTATCAAGACGAAACATTGACTGAGTGGGGATGTACCGACAGAGAGTATGAGACGGAGGATTTTGTGCAGGGCAAAGGCCGCGATTTGGCCACGGCATACATTGGCCCAATTCCAAACAATTCCCTGTGCGTTTCCACTGTTGTACGCGGCACAAATGAGCGTATAAGGATTCCGGCACCAAGTCGGAAATTAATTAACAACATAGTTTTATAAATATATTTTATTAAATTATTTGTTTAAAAATTCTTATTTTTTTAATTATTATTTTTTCCATTATAATTTGGTCTAATGAAGGAGCAGCAAAAAAATGTAAAACTGGTCGAAATGCATTCGGCAACAAAACATCACATGGGGAATGTGCTCAAGACACAAGCGCATGTTATTCCATCTCATGCGATGACCGTAATGAAATATTATTATGGGATTAATTATTATAACTAGGGTAGCACGGGACCGGGACCGGGACGGGAAATCCCGGTTTTTCAGGTCCCGGTCCCGTTTTTGAAAAAAAGGAAAGTCCCGGTCCCGAAAATTGGGTCCCGGCGGGACCGGGACTAACCTACCAAATATGCACTGGTAAGAACTGGGCTATGAGCAAGAAATTGTTGAGAAAAATTGAAGAAAAGGAAAATTATGGAGGAAAGATTCGTTATAAATATATTTTTATTAATAATCTATCCGATGACAATTTAGTGTGGTGGTGAGTATTGCTTTTCCAAATCTTTTGCTTGGGTTCAATCCCTCTCATGCAGGAAATTTAAATTTTTTAAAAATTGTTTTTCCAATATCAGTTCGGTCAAATTCAATAATTATGAAAAGAAAGGCCTACCGGTCAAAATGTCCAATGGTCAAAATATCCAATGGTCAAAATGTCCAATAAGCTAAAAACGGTCAAAATGTCCAATAAAAATGTCAAATGTTCTTTTAAATTTCATTTATTCGAAAAAATTTACCATGCCGGATCCCTTTTAGCTTAAAACTTCTCGAATAAATTCTCCAAAAATTGACGCTCAAAATCTGTTAACAAATCTAAAAAACTTGCTGCGAAATGTACGAATTGCTTATTTCCAATCCCAAATTGCTCAAAATGATTGGGGGTCATGAAAAATATAATATTTAATATTCATTTACTTCGATAAATTGATTTACAGTTGCTGCGCATCATTTTTCAAAAATGTTCTGATTTTTCCCCAAAATCTGATTTTTTGGACTGAATGTTCTGACTTTGAAATTTCTCATATCGGAACACTGGGTAAACTAGGAGGATAAAGGTTCATTTAGACTTAATGAAACAAACAGTTAAATTTCATAAATATTGCTAAGATCATTTTGGCAGTACTGTAATTTATAAACTTTTGTGCTTTAATTAATCATTATTATTCTAAATGAAGCCAAATATAAAATTATATTAAAATTTGTAAAAAATTTATTCAGCGATTTTTTCAATGTTCGTTTATTAAATAATGAAAATTTGTAACTAATGAAAATTTGTTAATTGATTTTCAATTATTTAAATGAAATAAAATGTTATTATTTTAAATTTTGGCTTTTATTTAGTCCATTTGTTTGGCGAGTTGTTGTTCAAAGGTGTTTAGCGGGCCCTTAAAGATTTCTGTTCAAATATATTTCCACAATTCAAATACCAGTCGCGTTCATTTTCACTGCTCTTTTACGTCGCTTTTTGTCTGCCTTTACAAATACCACGCGACAGTCGCACTTTTCCGGTTTCGACTCGAAACCGAATTCGGACATTTTTTGGGTACAAAAGACAGTCGTATTTGATGTGCAGCCCCATTCCTTGACCCTTTTTGTCGGCTCATTCTCTGTTATGTGACATAATTTTGAATAGATTACTTTTTTAAATTAATAAAAACAATATTTATATTACTATTAAATATAAAAATTATATTAAATGGTTTTTCAGGATAGTTAAACCAATTTATAAAATCGAAAAGTAACCTATAACCTAACAAAAACTGATTAATTTTTAATTATTAGGTTGTAACATAAGTCTTGTCCCCGTAAAACTTTTTCATTTTTAAGATTTCGTAACTATTTTCTTTATGAATGAATTCTTTTATTTTTATTTAAAATTTTTCGCGGTTTTGGTTCCCGGAACAGATAATTTTCAAAATGAGGCTTTGTGGATTTCTGTGGCTTTTTTAGAAAAAGCAATGAAAAGATCTTCAAAAATGATATAATTAAGAATCTCGGAAAAATTGTAGGGGGACAGAACTTATGTTACACCCTAAGTAATTATTACAATTAAACGCTGGTTAAGTGATCAAATTTACTCCGTTTTTGGCAAGTCGGGACTATAATCAAAGACTGAAATTGAGGGAGGACCTTTATAGGATTAACTGTAAAACAATAGTCTCAGGTTTTATTTTGTTTTTTGATAAACGATAAGTCCTTAACCAAAACGAAAATAAAAAATTTTAAAATAAACTTTTCAATTGGCAAAATTTCCTTTGGTTATAATTAGAGTAGCACGGGACCGGGGCTTTTGACAAAAACCGGGACCGGGACTTTCCGGGCCAGGAAAACCCGGGACCGGGACCGGGGCCCTCGATTTTCAACCGGGACCGGGACCGGGACTAAACCGGGGCTTTCTTGAAGCAAAAATTTTTCTTGAAAAAATGAAAAAATTTTCTTATGAATTTTCATTTCAATTCCCATTTCATCTTCAATCACTTTTCAATTATCAAAATAAATGGAGAAAGAAATTCATTAAGTCTAAATGAACCTTTATCCTCCTAGTTTACCCAGGGTTCCGATATGAAAAATTTCAAAGTCAGAACATTCAGTCCCAAAAATCAGAACATTTTTGAAAAATGATGCGCAGCAACTGTAAATCAATTTATCGAAGTAAATGAATATTAAATATTATATTTTTCATGACCCCCAATCATTTTGAGCAATTTGGGATTGGAAATAAGCAATTCGTACATTTCGCGGCAAGTTTCTTAGCTGTTGGGTTTTGAAAAGTCATTTAATTTCTAATTTTGAAAAGGGAAGGTCGGCGGTGCCGATAGGCGCCAACGGGAAATTTTTTGATATTTTACTATCATTTGTTAACAGATTTTGCCACCAAAAAGCTACATTTGGAGGATTTTTGAGATAAATTTGAATTTTGGGAGGATTTATTCGAGAAGTTTTAAGCTAAAAGGGATTCGGCAGTGTCGATAGATACCACCGGAAAATTTTTTCGAAAATAAATGATATTTAAAAGAAAATTGTTAATTTATCAATTATATCAGGTTGGGGGAGCACTTCCTTTTCATAATTTTTGAATTTGACCGAACTGATATTGGAAAACAATTTAAAAAAAATTTAAATTTCCTGCATGAGAGGGATTGAACCCAAGCAAACGATTTGGAAAAGCAATACTTATACCACCACACTGAATTATCATTGTATAGATTATTAATAAAAATATTTTTATAACGAATTTTCCTCCATAATTTTCCTTTTCTCCAATTTTTCTCAACAATTTCTTGCTCATAGCCCAGTTCTTACCAGTGCATATTTGGTCCCGGTTAGTCCCGGTCCCGCCGGGACCCAATTTTCGGGACCGGGACTTTCCTTTTTTTCAAAAACGGGACCGGGACCTGAAAAACCGGGATTTCCCGTCCCGGTCCCGGTCCCGTGCTACCCTAGTTTTTATTATTTCCAATTAAAACTGATTTATACGGTACACCACAATTCAGAGTGGCCGATTCAGAGTGGGCCAATTCAGAGTTACCCAATTCAGAGTGGACCGATTCAGAGTGGGACAATTCAGTGTGCCCCCAAAAAAGGACAATTAAGTGTCAAGAAATGTTTGATATTTTAATTTACGTGACAAAAACAAACAAAAAAATTCGCTTTTTCACTCTCATCGCTAGAGGGTACCTGTTAAACCAACCCCTTGTATGAAAAATTATGAAAAGGGCAGGATTTTATGTTTCTACCTTTTTTTCTTATGATGAGAAAGCACAAAAAATTTGTTTATTTCGAAATGTTTTTGTATAGGAGTCATTTTATAGGAATATTTTGAAAACTTAAGCGTTTTAGCACCTAAAAACTTACGAAATGTGCGAATCTTGATCTAAAACTCTTGCATATAATTTTTGTTCATATGGATATGCCTAAACTTCCAAATCAAATTCGTAAATATTTTGTTTGGGATTTTCTGTTCTATTTTGGCGACAGAAGAGCGAACACAGAAAAAATTTTGAAATTTTTCTTTGTTTTTCGAAAAATTAATTCAATTTTTTATTCAAATTTTCTGACACTGAATTGTCCTTTTTTGGGGGCACACTGAATCAGCCCGCACTGAAGCGGCTATTCTGAATTGGCCTACTCTGAATCGGCCTCACTCTGAATCGGCCACTCTGAATTGTCCGTGCCCGGATTTACCGGGCCGGGTCATTTGAGTGCCGACGTTTGAGTGCCGACCTTTGAGTGCCGACCTTTGAGTGCCGACGATTGAGTGCGCGGTCATTTGAGTGCCGACGTTTGAGTGCCGACCTTTGAGTGCCGACCTTTGAGTGCCGACGATTGAGTGCGCGGTCATTTGAGTGCCGACGTTTGAGTGCCCATAGAAAACCGATCATTTGAGTGCCGAAAAATTACAAGTAAAAATTTTAAAAATTCAGTAAAAAATTTTAAGAAAAAAAGAATTACTCTTATTTCTGGTTTAAATCAATAACATAGGGTTCATTTCATAATGGTAAGACATTCCACGGAAAAATTCAATAACATATTGTGATTGGGGCGGGGGGTTGCAAAGTACTGGTGATCATTTTGAATTGGCACCACCGCATTTTGCCGAACTTGTGCGAGATAACGCTGAACAAGAATCAGAATTCGGCGATCAACTGTCTGGTACTTCTGTTTCTTTGAGGCTGCTCGATTACCTACCAAAAAATTATTAATTAATAAATTTATCTAATAAATACGGGTAGGGGACGGTTCACTGCCAGCCGTTTCATTGCCATCAACTTTAGAACCTCATAACTTTTTTCGACCTTGATCAAATTCTACAATCATGATACCATTCGAATGCTTTAAGGGTTGTGAAGCTTTCATTTAGACATTGTTAAGCGATATGATAAATGGCGAAAAAGATTTAAGTTGAAATTTGCAAAAAAAAGTCAGAAAAAGTCAGGATTTTTATCACTTTTGGGTTGTACCTTTTTTATAGAACAGTATTTTTTTTTTTTGAATTATAAAGAACTAATAGAACTTTTGTTGGTCTTTCGAATGATACCAAAATTGTATAATTTGATCAAGTTAGAAAAAAGCTATGAGGTTAAAGTTGGTGGCAATGAACGTCCCGTTCCGTAAAAATACAGAGTAAATAATTGATGTTTTTTTATCAAAATAATGATTGATGTTTGAATTATCGGAATAATAAAATTACGAATGATTTTTGCATTTTTCTCGGTTTTTTCTTGAATTTTTAAATTTGGGCACTCAAATGATCAGTTTCCTATGGGTACTCATCCGTCGGCACTCAAACGTCGGGCACTCAAATGACCGGCACTCATCCGTCGGCACTCAAATGTCGGCACTCAAACGTCGGCACTCAAATGATATGCACCGCGGATTTACGCCTCCCCACGAAATGTCGACTCCACGAAATGTCGACTCCACGAAATGTCGATTCCACGAAATGTCGACTAAGCCAGAAATCCACGAAATGTCGACTAAGCTAAAAATCCACGAAATGTCGACTCAGTCAAAATTCCACGAAATGTCGACTCGACTTTTTGTCGACTCACCCAAAACTTATGTTCAAAAAGTCATTCCCATTTTTTTCAAACTCAATTAGACATCTATTTCGAACATCGAACCTTGCGGTGATTAAATTAATCGAAAGTATTCGGTTTTTGGCCGAGTCGACATTTTATGGAGTCGACATTTCGTGGAGTCGACATTTCGTGGATTTTTGGCTGAGTCGACATTTCGTGGATTTTTGGCTTAGTCGACATTTCGTGGAATCGACATTTCGTGGGTGCGCCCGGATTTACGGTATACGTATTTAAATCAAAATTTCTGTTACTAATTTTTATTAAGAAAATAAAATATTTTATTTATTTTTTCTATTTGCTCTCTACTTATAATCCTAATTTTATTATTGTTAATTTGCAGTAAATTTATTAAGGTAAAATAAGAAAATTTAATAAATATGCAGCAAATATTTGTTGTTTTTATTTATTGTTCAGCAATGAAACATTTATCCATTAGAAGGGAAGGACAACTACTCTTTCTTCGGGGCGGTAAAAATCGGTAGCGGAAAAGGGACGGAGGACGATTCGTTTTGCCTTATTATACTTATAACACGTAAAAAACGAATCGGGTAAAAAATGAATTGTCCCGAAACGAATCGTCTTTTATCCGGAAAAGTCGGTAAAAGCAAAGGTTACCCATTACCGGTCGATTTGAAGGGAAAATCAGTAAAAACGTTATGTTACCGAAAGATCGCTTCACCAGTTTACAGAAATGTTAGCTTTTTATCTTTTTTCATTATGTTACTTCCTCCACCTCGGCATTTTTGTGTTTGACTTTTGTGGCCCGATTTGCCGCCTCATTAAATCTGAAGTTTGTCCGACAATTGTATTATGACTAGAGACAAGATAAAAGGTTTGGTCGGGTTTTTCGGGAAAAAACGAAAAAAAGTCGACCGTCCCGGTCTTTAATCATGACAATTAATCTTTTTAATTTAATTTTTCGGATTCAATTTTCAATAAAAAAAATTAGCGAAAGCAACAATTGTAAACACATTTTTTTTCTTCTTTTAACCCTCTTAGAAATGGGCTTTATTCTAAATATCATGACTTAAAAAATTCCACGGCTTGGTAGCTGAAACGGCGTAATAACTTTTAAGCATGTTTGTAATTTTAATAAAATTTTATATTAAATAAAAAGTTTAATGTTTTTCGATCATTTTGGCTGTGAAGAAATGGACCTGTTGTATTGTTATAATTAGATTTATGAATTTTTCAAACTTTTAACACTTTAATACCTAGTTTTTAATTTTATTGTTTGTCAATATTTTTGTGATACCAGTCATTTGGATGGACAAATAAATGGATAGACTATCAAAATGTGAATCACCACCACTATTAGCATTGGGAAAACATAAAATTCAGTTATTTAATGAAAATGGATGGTTTATGGAGAGGATGAATGGGTTAGTATTGGTAAAGTGATGGTGGTGGTGGTGGTTGTACAATTTTTGTTTTTGCTGTGGGTGTGTGGGCTGTTCAGTAAAGGGACAAATGGCGTTTGGCTTTGCCGCCGTTTGGCTTATTCATTCATTTCCTGCCATTGGGGAAAATTTGTTCACAAATTGTACAGAAGCTAATTGCTTATAAACAACAATGTGCATAAATAGCTCAAAAATCTAGCCAAAAATCAGTTGTCGAGGCTTAAGTGCATTAGTAGGGAATGTCGGCTAACCCATCAAAAGTTCAGGTTCCTTATATTGGTAAAAATAAGAAAAAGCCCAACTGAACGAATTTGGTAATTTACCTGTTAAGGTGCTGATTCTGTGTTTATCCATATAGCAAATTTTTCTTTTTTAAGATACTTTTTGTATTATTCCTTAAAAACTAAAATGCGCCATTCAAAACTTTTAATTTTTTTCATCCAAATTTCCATTGTAATTGCCTCGGTGGCTTCAATTAAAAAGGGTAAGGAAATAATATTTTAACATAATAAAAAATAAATAAAATCCTATAATACCATAAGACGGACTGGGACCCAATGGTAATGGCCATTTTGGGCGGGTCAAAAGGCAAGAGAAGGCCAACAATTTGTCATCATATGACTTTGACTGGAAAACCGGTGAAAGGTTTAAAGGAGCACCAACGCCGATATGGGTCAACTCGGCTGGCGAAATGCAAGTGCTTCAATTAAAGGACATAAAAAAGCAATTCTTTTTAGCGTCATTCTTGGACGCCTAATCAACGGAACAATGCCCGATTTGATTAAACTGTATTTCAACGATGGTCCAGGAGACAAGGAACGCATAATGCAAATTGGCATATGCATGGTGCCGGATAGTAGTACAAAAGGCAAATTGACCATTTGCTATGAGAGTCAAGCGGACCCAGCAAATTGGCTATTGAACTCCCAATTTCATTTGAAAAATCTCAAGACAAATGACATTGGACAAAAGTGCAACGAGGCAAAAACGAAATGGCCAGCTTTTGGAAGCAAAGTCCTTCATGGTGTTGAGGTGGAATATGACAAGGAACAATTCAAGTTGAAACTGTCCGCTTCATATGGCCGGGAAAGGTTGCATGGGCAATGATTTGGGGGACCTGATAATAATAAAATCAAAAAATTAAACAATCTTGGTATTGTAAGATAGCCCTTGGTTGCTCTATTAATATGCTAAAAAACAAAAAATTTAATTTTTTTAAAAAATGGGGCCAGACAAAACTATATTCAAGAAATTGTGTAGATATCTTCAAAAATTAGCCTGACTTTCTATTTTTTCACTAATATTTATTCAGATTTTAACCAAGTAGTGTGTTTCAAAAAAATCTATTTAAAATGAGAAAAATGAAATCCGGGTAACCATGGTCAAATTTACCCGGACCAGGGTCAAGATCAGGATTAGAGAATCGGCTTGGACTGGACGGACCTGGCTGATCAAAAAATTTGTATTTGAGGACTCCTGATCCGGGTCCATTTAAAAAAAAAAACCGGATCAGGATGGTCCAGAAAAATACTTAAGGATCCGGTTCTGTTCTTATCTCAAATGATTTGTCTCTTCCTTTTTTACAAAAGTTCTATGTACTTGAGGGGTTTTGTCAATTTCAAAATACAATTATTTTTCTTTCTTTTTTATTAGTTGAAATTCTGTATTTTTTTTTGATCTAGTTTTAAATTTAAAATTTAGCACCTACCTTAGTCTCTACCGTTCCACTTTTTCCAAGACGTACGCATATTGCACCAAGGACATCATTCTGGGCGAAAATGACTATTTGGAGGGCTATGTTGAAGGAGAGCGAAAAGCTGAAAAGGACCAGTTTAGATACAGAGTTATCTATGGCTCTCTGTTGCTCATGGAAGATAACATCCCCGCGCTGCCATTTGATCTTTTGGCCGGCATTCCACAGGGCGGACAAATCGGGATTATTGGTGAGGGCGCTGAATTGATGTTAGTTTTGGTGAGTAATTTTTGAATTTTTTTTTTTTTTTTGAAACTCTTCATTTAGCAACAAAATTTTTGTAGAAAGGTGATGGACAGGCAAAATGCGTTGGAAAGAAGTGTGAAAAGTCCACATGGAATTGAACAATAAACTCAAGAAAGAAACAAAAATTTAGAATAGATTATTCAGTTTTTTGATAAAAAAAATTCAGATATCAAATTAAAATTAAATAAACAAGAATAAAGATTTTATGCAGAATGATGGTCTCAATTATTTTAATGTTTAAAAGTGCCTTCTATTTTTTTTACTTTTTAAAATTATTTGTCTAATTTCTGAGGGTTTTTAGTTTTCGTTTCTCTCTTTGTTAAAACATATTTTTAATAATAATTAATAATTTTAAAAAGGAAAATATTTTCTGGTTTGGGTTTTTTTTTGTTACTGCTGTTTCAGACAAAAAAACCTTCGAAAATTAAAATCAAAAAATTAAAGGCACTTATCGTGGCTATTTATTATATAAATTGTATATTCGCTTAATTCTTTGTTTTCCATTTATTCACATAACATTCAACTGATGAACAATTCGCAGCAGAAATGCACGAAATGTTTCGTTTCATATCGAGTTTTGTGAATATCATGCTTTTTTTTGGCGTTTCGAGTTTCGTTTCGTCTAAAAAAATAGCCAGTTTTGTTTCGTGTTTCGTTTGGAAAAATTTGGCCCGTTTCGTTTCGTGTTTGAGTAAATTTACACGAAACGCAAACACCCCCACCTAAAGATAGAACTTTTTGAGAAAAACCTTCAAAGTGGCCATTTTTAGGCAGATTCCGTTAACATAATAGACCCAGATTTTTAAAAAATCCCCGATGGCTTCGACATTTATAATTTTTATTTTATTATTTTTTCTTTTATTTATTTTTGGTTATAAAGATGTTTTTTCCTGAAACTTTCGGTATCGGAAACTAAAAAAAATTTCCCGTCTATCCTTAACTGATCAGTCATTTTTTTGATAAATATTCTTTTTAGGCGCATAGGATAATAGTAGAACTTCTTGAAATCCTGCTGGGTAAGCAAGCGTGACTGCTCAACAACAACCTCACACTTAGGGAATAACAAAAGTTTTGCGCCCCTTTTTGCGTTTATACATTTTTAAATTGAAAATAAATTTTTATGATTGAAATAGCATGTGCGTCACTTAAAATCAAATTATTTTTAATATTAAATTTTTTATCTTATCGATAATATATTACAAGTTTTTAACGAAATTGCAAATCAGGCTTTTATTTCATTTTCTTCTCTGCTTTCTATGTATTTTTTTATCGATTTGCCTTTGTGAAAATGTTTTTTTCATGATTAATAGTTTTTGTTTTTCATTTTCACGATTTAATAATGAATTTGTATGACAATTTCAAGAAAATAAAATTTTCTTTTAAAAGCCTTCAACACATTTTTGTTTGTTTGTCTGTTTGATGGCAACTTCAAATTGCATCGATGTGCAACCCAACGAAACACGGCGCATGCACTTAAATAGAGATAATGCAATGAAATGTCTTATTTAAATTAATGAAATTACAAAAAACAATCACAAGGGCCAAAACAAAATACACCGAATTGTTGATCACTGGGCACGCAAATGACGGATCGCCTGTTTAATAATACGAAGTCGTACTCCATTGAATTTTTTCTGGTGTGGATTCACTAATTAGACTTAATATAGTGCATAAGGCGCTCAAAACATCCAATGGAAAAAACATTCTTAAGCCAAAACTAACAAATTGCTCAATGGACAAAAGGCCCAATGACAAAAGGCCCAACAGACAACAGACAAAATGCCCCGAAAGCCAAAAGCAGTCAAAATGTTGTATCAGCCAAAAAAAAGCCAAAAAGTACCGGGTTTTCAACCTGAAAAGTACCGGTACCGCTCAACCTAGTCTAAACCATTTATTTTATAGCTGTCTTTATTGGTTTTAAACTCAGAAAATGAATTGAAGTTAAAAAAGGACAAACCCAAATCTTTTTACAAAAAATTCCAATCTAAAATTGGTGTTTTTTAGAGTTAAATTTTGGCCTGCTTGGAAATTAACCACAACACGATCCGCAATTGAGACACTAATTTATGAATACCGTATTCTTAAAAAAAGCCCTACGACGAAATTAGAGTCCCTTTGAAATAATGTATCTTTTTTTGAAGGGTGTTAAAAAATAATTTCACGTGCCCGTCCGTGGCTTAAATAATTGATTTTCTAAAATTTTTGGTGAAATTTTTCAAATTTTGAATGATGATAGGCCCAATTCCCATTGTTGCAAAATTTCAACATGAACTCGAAACTTAGCCCTTTTTCCTACTTCTTTTTCGTCAATCAAAATCAAGACCTTATTAATTACAATTATTAATAAAATAATAAAACCAGGCAATTCCATTTTCGCCAGCTCATATGGCGTAATATTTTTATTATTGTTCCCCGCGTAACAGAAGCACGAGTCTTTGTTGGCCGCATTAAAGCCAAATTTGGCAATAATTTCGCCACATTTTTCGGTCCCAAATTTATCTATGCACCCCCATTCAGCAAACATAAATTGGTTGCTGAAATTGAAAAAAAAATATTACTTAATACTAGGGTAGGTCGGGACCGGGGCTTGCTTTTGGCAAAAACCGGACGTACAAATGAGTACCAGTGCCCCGGTTTTGACCGAAACCGGGGCTACTGCCGGTTTTTACCCGGTTTTCCCAGCCAAAAAGCCCCGGTTTTTTCAACCTAAAAAGTACCGGTCCCGGTTTTTTGCAAAAGCCCCGGTCCCGACCTACCCTACTTAATACCAAGAAAAAATGTAGCAGATAAAAATCCTGACTCTCCTGCATTTTATGAGTCCAATCAAATGTGTATGAATCCAATCGAGACTTCATGTAGAAAACTGCTAATTAATAACTTAAAGAAATTTAGTTAAAATTTCAAAAGGGTGCCCCCTATTGTTTTCAAATTGGCACTCTAGGCTACATAAGGTGGGCACTCTAGGCTAGATAAGTGCCATTTTTTCGAAAAATTTGAAACTTAAAGAATTGTGCTTGTGTCACCCTACTATGAATAAAGAATATATTTTATTGGACATAAAAGTCGATTGGACTCCTAAAAAACGATTGGACTCATAAAATGCAGTAGAGCCAAAATTCTATATATTACCATGTGCTTTTTACATTTATTTAGCAGCAGTCTATGCTTTGAAAACCTTATAAATTTTTATTAAAATTTCATTAACCCGAAGAGCAGTTGAGCAAATAACAAAATTTTTCTCCTGGAGGACATTCATTCCCGTATGATTCATTTCTATCCGGATAATTGATTTCCCTTTTGCATTCATGCGGAGGAACAGTCGTGGTCACGGTTGTCGGCAGATTGGTAGTCGTAGTAGAGGTAGTGGTGGTCACTTTTTTAGTGGTAGTGGTTGATGGGATAGTGGTCGTGGTAGTAGGTGGAGGAGTCGGAGTAACTTTAATTTTGCTATTTTCATATTAGGAAGAGCCCGGAAAAGAACCGGATCCTGTCAGAATTCCAGGTGTTTTGGAAAAATGGACCGGATCAGGAGTTCTGAAAAAGAGCGTTTTTAACCCGGCCCGTCCGGTCCGGGTTGATTCTCTAGCCATACCCTGATCCGGGTAAAGTTGACCTTAGTTATTATCCTAATAAAATTTTTCTAGTTTTGAAGTAGCTTTTTTGAAATGATCATCTGCCTGTTTACATATTGGAATAAATATTTGTCTAAAAAATTTTTGAGAATATCTACAATTTTCTTTATATAGTTGGTTCAGATTACACAATCTTCTCTAATGATCAACGCAATATGCACAAAAATTGGAATTTTTGGTGCAAAATTTGTTATTAAAAAACATTCAGATTTTCAATTTTTCCCAACCGGTGGCGCCATCGGCACGGCACTACCGGCCCAGTTTAAAAAATTAAAAAAAAATAATATAAAGGAGTTAAAATTACAGTGGGAATATAAAAGGATTATTGGTCATTTTTTACTGATCTTGTTGCGCATGGAATAAATTTTTCAAATGTTGATTTATGTCAGCCAAAATTGATTTTGAAAATGTTCATCTGTTAAATCGCAGTTTTATTTTTATGGGAGCATTTTTAAAATTTTTATTCATTTTCATCGTTTTTCTTTTTTTTTTTTTTTGAAAAATCTTGATCCATGTCTGGGTCCGGGTCAAAATTTTTGACCCGCATCAAGAGTCCGGAAAAAAAGATTATTAATCCGTAAAGCCGGGTTCGGGTGCTCCTCCCTAATCATGAACCGAAATTTTTGGAAATTCCGGGCTCTACACGACGACCCTTGTGAGGGGATCGAAATCTTAGGGTTTGATTTTTGGCGGGTTGACATGCCAGAGATCCGCAAAAACTCGAAGGCACTCTCTCGTCATGGTTTAGCCCCAGAATGGGGTTTTGAAATAATATTTTCTTTTTTACATTATTTACTTGTAATAATGTTAAGGATTTAAAAAATAGAGAATGAGCTTTAATAACATTTATAGATTGTTTGTTATTGAAATTTCTGGGGACGAAGTGTACCAGAACTAATACCAAGCCTGGAATACAGTATCGATTGCGTTTTGGAATGCACTAAACACGTTAAATACCTGGAATTTTGATGTTAGAATGCTCATTTGACATGCCAACGCCATTTTTCCCGTGAAAACAAGCGCATTTGAAGCCATTCGCTTCTTCAAAAATAACAAGATCAGTGGCCCGATCATCTTCTGAATATTAATGTATTATTGTACTAACACCTAGAAAAAAATGAAGCACAAGCTTTGATAATTCGTCAGGGGTATGTTACGCCTTTAAAGAAATTTTAAATTTTGTAAAATAGAAGTTTTTAAAGAGTGCTGTTCTCTAATAAAGATACTATGTCGAACCTATATGATTAGATTTCTTCAATATAATCAACACCACTGAAAACTTCTAATTACAAAATTTGAAAATTGTTAAGGTGTGTAACATAACCCGGAAGTAGAGCTGTTATTTATAATTATTAAAATATTTAAATTTTATTTATGAATAATTGCTGAGCATTGACCAAATTTTGACAATTGACATAAATTTGAAGAAAAAAAGCTTATGAACTAATGCAAAACTTTACACCCTTTAGATTTAAAAATAAATTAAATGAAAATCCTATTTTCGCTGATTCAGGATACTAATGTTTCTTTTCTGTTAAATTTTCATTTGTAAATATTTTTTAAAACAAACGATCGATTTCTTAGAGGTGAATTATAAATTAAAAGTCATTAATTCTGAGTGGATTTTCAATTTTCAGTCATTGGGATATGTTTTGTTTTTATTCTATTTTATCGTAATCTGACTGAACGCCAAATAATTTTTTTTTAATGACAAACGCTTTTTATGTCATTTAAAAAAACGAAAATATAAAAATATTGAAACACCTAAAAATGATGACAAAAAAAATATATTTTATTAATGCTTAAATTTCAATCTTAAAAAGAAATAAAGTTAAGTGGATTATGGTTTTAATTTTTGTTTTAAATTTATCATTTTCTAATATTGCCTAAAAGCTGATTTTTCCGTTAACAAAGAATGTACCTGTGCATTTTTTAAGCGTCTGTTCACTGAAGTCGACAGTGCATCCCCATTCGGTCCGACTTTTATACCCTTAAACATTAGTAAATTTGGGTGCAAAGTCGTTTCTAAAAAGCTGCTAACTTCACTGATTTTTCGACTAAATCTTGTCATAACTTTCTTCAGAACCACCCAAATTAAAAATTCTTTGTATTGTAAGATAGCCCTTGAAATGTTCTATTAATATGTTAAATTTTTAAAAATTTCATCAAGTTATGGCTACTTTTTCCCGTTTTTTAGCTCCAATTTTTTTTAAATAATGCAATTTTTTGAAATTCCGCATACTAATAGAATACTTCAAGGGCTATCTTACATTACCAAGATTGTTTAATTTGGATGGTTCTGAAGAATGTTATGACAAGATTTAGTCGAAAAATCAGTGAAATTGGCAGTTTTTACGAAACGACCCAGCACGGTAAATTTGGTAATAATTTGTTTGAAAAAGCCAATGATAAGTTTTTAAGTTTTAAAAATGTATTCACAAATTACCATCCGAGCAATTCAAAAAATAACAGCTCTCTGGGGCATCTTTTCTCCAAGCACACAATAATTCAGAATCCAATGTTGTGAGTGCCGTTTCCGACTCGAGCTTATAGGCACGCTTGCATTTTATCCCCTTCGTCTAAAGAAGAATGAATCATTGCTAGTTTTATCTTATGGAAATTCCATTAAATTTAATATACAGTTTTTTTGACATTTTCTTCGGTCATTTTCTTTATTTAATTTATTTTTATTTGCTGCTTTCTGCTTACAAGTATGAGTTTTATAATAACAATGGTAATATAAGCCGGATTTGTCAGGATTAGACCATATAAGATTGAACAAAACCCTGACCCAACCTAATGAAGGAATACAAATTTTGACAGCATTGTTTCACAATAAAAGCCAATTTGTGGAATAAATCTTATGACTAGGGATGCGATTTTTAGTGTTTTAACTATTTTTTCTGCAGCTTTGTATCGTTGAGAAACACACGAAATCACATTTTTTAACGCGAAAATTCTTCGTTTGAACGTCACTATTTGTCACTAGAAATCACTATTTTGGCGTTTTTGTCACTAAAATAATTAACTCACTATTTTGGGGTTTCGTTTGATCTCTTGAGACAACACGGTATAAAAGATTCCGAAAAGGGCGGCGACCAAAAGGCAAGAAGAATAAGCTTTGAAACAATACATTGCTAAAAATAATTTCATTCGATCGAAAAGGTGCTAGGTCGAAGGACAAAAAGTTGACCATAACTTTTGAAAAACTTAATAAGATTTTTTGGAATTTAACAAGCTAATAGATAGAAACAAGTAAGAGCTATCGGATGATATCAAGATTATTTAATTTGGTTACGTCTGAGAAAAGTTATGACTTGATTTATTCGAAAATTCAGCAATTTTTGCACTTTTTGTCCTTCGACTCACCACGGATCGAAATATGCGAATTTGTTAATGAAAAATTAATGTTTTACACCACATGGATTTTTAGGAACTGCTTCCCAATTTTTCTGGCATTATTTTAGCTTTTTTTTTGGCACCGAAATCTTTCAAAATATTCTCGCTGCTTTTATATTCGTTTTTTAACAAACTTAAGAAGATAAATTTATACGAGCTCAAATTATTACGAATTCGAACTTTATATTTTATCATTTGGTGATGGAAGGATTATACATAAAAAAACGTAAATAAATGGATTTGAATAACAAATGTGAATCACCACACCACTATTAGCATTGGGAAAACATAAAATTCAGTTATTTAATGAAAATGGATGGTTTATGGAGGATGAATGGGTTAGTATTGGTAAAGTGATGGTGGTGGTGGTGGTTGTACACTTTTTGTTTTTGCTGTGGGGGTGTGGGCTGTTCAGTAAAGGGACAAATGGCGTTTGGCTTTGCCGCCGTTTGGCTTATTCATTCATTTCCTGCCATTGGGGAAAATTTGTTCACAAATTGTACAGAAGCAAATTGCTTATAAATAACAATGTGCATAAATAACTGATTTCGCTTCATACAAAATCAGTTTGGATGGATGGCTTTTTTGATGCCATTAGGGGGAGAGGGTGAGAGCAGTCCATCGCATTCCAAATATTCGACTAGTATGACCAGGCTCTGTTTTGCCAAAAGGAGATTGAAGTGGGACTAGTAATTGAGAAAAATGGGGCTTCAACTATTCCGCATCAGATTAACCGGGAAAGTGAACCGGTTTTGGCCCAAAAACGCAGTTAAACAAAGTAAAAATTCTACCGTTCCCGACTCATTAGGTTTTATGTTCAGCTTTAACATCTTGAATATTTAGTCTCTCCAGAAATGGCGTAGATTTCCTACATTGCTTAGAGCGGGACTTTGAATTTCGAAAATAATTTTATGTATCAGATTAAGGTATCAGAAAAAAAGTGCCATTGGAGTTCCGCTTTCCGATTATTATTAATTCGAGATCTGTGCCATTTCTTGTCTCAGGTTATTAAGGCATTAATTATTTGGTAATTTAATTAAATTTTAAGAAATGCAACAAATCGTCAAGCCTCTCCTCCTGCTGTTCACCGTTGGTTTGGTTTTTTGTAGTGGTAATTTTGGCATTTCGATATTTTCTTTTATTTTTGCTCTTAACTCATTAATTAATTAGGCCTGGTTTGCAAAAGCGGCAGATCGGCCATTCGCTATGGGCATGGCTTCGTCAAAGAAGCGGCCAACATAACTTGTCCAGATACAAGCGAAAATTGTGTTGCCATTACCTGCACCAAAGGTCATATAATTCTAAATGGACCGGAAGACGAGACTTGACTTTGGTCTCGTTGCAGAATTAAACACAAAGTTTTTCAGAGAGGCGTGGGTTCGAATTCCCACCCCAGCAGGGCAAAACGTGCCATTTCTTATTGTACTTATGAAGGGCTATCGAATGGCATTAAATTTAAAAAATATAGTTGTTACAGAAAAAAGTTATAATGTGTTACACGAAGTAGAACGATGAAAAAATTTCAAATCCAATATTAATTTTGTGATTTTTTATTCACTGCAATAGAGCTACTCGAAATTTCGTTTTTGTGTTTTCGCCTTTTCCCGCCTCTTTAGGGTTTCTAATTTCGGTTTTCCTTTTCGAACATTAGTGCTTTTCGTTCAGTGCCATCCCGGTAATTTAAATACCCACCTATAAGAAAGTTATGAAACAAGATATACAAAAATTCGACTTTTTTGCGTTGTTAAAGTTTAAACTTTTTTAAGAGTTAGTCAATCGCTTAGGAATAGCTTATTCATACTTACGAAACACTTAAAGCTTTCAATTGATATAGAACTTAAAAATATGGTCTACAAAGAGGTCTAAACAAAGCTGCCGCCAAAATTAGATTTTTGGCGCAAAATTTCAAAAGATTTAAAGGAAAAAAATATCTAACATTATGCCAAATTCAAAATCTAGATTTTTAATTCTGGTCGGT
>JBDPZO010000004.1:7166118-7215828 GCA_039877585.1 Heterodera filipjevi | reverse complement strand
CGTTGCCTCACCTTTCTATTTCTCTCTCTCCTTCTCTATTACACACTGTACCTTTCTTTCTCGTTCTCCCCTTCTCTTCTTCGTCCTCATTGTCGTTTCTTTCTTTCTTTTTTTCATTTCCTAATGCTTACCTCTTACTCCTCTCTTCTCTCTCTCATCTACCACCTTCTCTTGTTTACTCCTTCTGTCTCCCCCCCCCCATCACTGTTTCGTTCTCATTTTATCTCTTTTTTTCCGTTCCCCCCTCACCCTCTGTCTCTTTCAGTGCTGACGCTTTTCTTACTAAGAATGTTAAATTTAGTTGCTTCTAAGAAAAGTTATGACTAAATTTAGGCAAAAATTCTGTGGAATTGGCAATTTTAAAGACTTGCCAGCACCGTCTCGTTCTTATCTCTCTCATTTTTCTTATCTCTTTATCCTTTTTTTGTCTCCTCCACTCTTCCTCCCTCTTACTATCTTTTTCTCTACCTTTCTCCCTCTCTTCCACCCCCACTGTCCGAGTCTCTCTCTCTTTCTCTCTCACTCTCTCTCTTTCAACTTCTGTTTTTATCTCTCTCTCCCACTCGTTCCCTTCTTCTCTTTCTTCTCACTCATTATCTGTTTCTTTCTTTCTCATTTTTTCCGTGTCCCTTACTTCCTCTTTCTCTGTCTTCCCTCTCATTGTCTTTTTCTGTGTTTTTCTCTTTGTGAGGGAAACATCTTTTAGAACATCCTTTTCGCCTTTAAAAAATGATTTGGCGTTTGGCGATCTATCTTTAATCGTTTTCTTTTACATTTTTATTTGCTTTTATTGTCGTCTTTTGTTGTCTACGATTTGTGTCTTTTATTATTGTCTTAATTTTGCTCTTATAAAATATAAATTGCGTCTGAGTTTGGAAAAGTGTTGACATTGAGTGATTGGAGACTGGAACAAGTGACAGACAGGCGCTGCCGGGAATCCAACTTCTTTCTCTTTTTTTTCCGTTTTCCCTTCTCGTCTCCTTTCTCTCTATTTTCGGTTCTCTCTTTTGTTTCTCTTTCTCCCTCTCTCGCTCTTCATCTCTTTCTTTTCTACATTTATCTTATCTCTCTTTTGTGTGCTCTAAATCTCTCTTCGGTCTCTATCTCTCTATCTTTCTTTTTCTCGTTTCCTAATCTCTCTCTCACTCTTTTTCTTATTTCCTCTTTTTGTCTCCTGCTCTCTTTCTCATACTCTTTCTTTCTGTCTTCGCTCGTTCGTCCTCCCTATTACTCTACCTTTCTTTACATTTCTTCCTCTCGCTTCCTCTCTCCATTAAAAAAGCAGATTATGGTGTTCAAGAGAGAGAGAAGAGAAAAACAGGGAAAAGGAGAAAGAAATAATTGTGAAAGATAGACTAAGAGAAAAATGGATGAGTTAGTGAGAGAGAAGAGAGAGAGAGCAAAAAAAAGGAGTAAGGCAAAGTCCAAGAGGCGAGAGAGAATTAAAAATATGAAGATGAAAGACATAACGAAAGAGAAATGAGAAAGTGGGGAGGGAGATGGGAAAAAGAGAAAGAATTGTTGGCCATTCATTAAATTTGTGATAAAAACCCAAAAAAAAAGCCCAAAATAGGTAAAATTGGGTGCTAAAAGTCGACCTAAAGCAAAAATTGTTCGGAGAAAATGTGCTTTTTGTGCTTCTCTCCCAAGTACTAATAGGTAAAATCTTAAAAATTCGGTCTCTATTGATGACTATCAGTTTGCTATATTTCCAAAAATTTGAAAATAACAAAATAAGTTATGGCCAAAAAACGCCAAAAAAATACTGTCCAGGCAATTTCAAAGTATATAAGGGGGAAATTTTTAAATTCAAACTATACTTCACAAATTTGATCATATTCAGGCGGTGCCGATAGGCTCCACCGGGAGAAATTTTAAAATTTATGGCCAATTTGTTAACAGACCGCCCTAAAATCCGATGATTTTGCTGACCCTATAAATTATTCTGACCCAAAAACACAATCTTTAGGGATGTAAAAAAGTCTACTAAAACACCGAGACCGATATCGAGACCGAGACCCCAAAAAAACCGAGAAAAGTCTCGACTCAAGACCCTAGACCGAGAATCTTGAGCATCTCTAGCAATTGGGGGGGGGGGGGGGATAGAAGACAAATTAAGAAATGGAAAATGGGAGATACGAGGAGAAAGAGACTGAACGAGTGAAAGAAAGAGAAATGAAAAGAGAGAGAAAGACAGAGAGAAAAAAGATAGTGCACAAGTGCAAACAGATAGAGGCTGAGCAAGAGAAAAGGATGAAAAGAAAGAGAGATGGAAAGAGAAGTAAGAAAGAACTTAACGAGAGAACTAAAAATAGGAGTAAGAAAGACAAAAAAAGAGAAATTGAGAGTAAAAAGATCGAGCACAGTAAGAAAGAGAGAGCGAGAAACAAAACAGATTGAGAGAGATAGAGGGAAAAAGTGAGAGGACGAAAAATTGAAGTGAAAAGAAAGAAAAATGAATAGAAAAAAGAATATAGAATAATAAAGGAATGAGGAGAGAGAACAAATGGAAAGATGAAAAGAGAGAGAAAATGCAGATGAGACAGAGAGAGTGAGGGGGGGGGGGCGGGGGAGAGGGAGACAACAAAAAAATGAGAGAAAGAAAAAAAAGTGCGCGGAGGGGAGAACAGAAAGAGAGAACTAGAAAAGGACAGAAAAAATTAGAGTGAGAGAGAAAAAGTGAGTGAGAGAGGGTAAGAGACAGAGAAGAGGAAAATGAGAGATTGAGAGAGAGAAAGGTAGTGAAAGAGAGAGGACAAAAAGGTTGAAAGGGAGAGAAGAAAGTGACAGAGAGAAACATAGAAAGAGAGAGACAGTGATGGAAGATCTGTTAAGAACTGGTTACCAAAGAAAAAAAATTTAAGTTTGCTTAGAATTAGGCTGTGAAAGAAGGAAATTCAAAGAAATGTTTTCGTGTCGATGTAATTTTGTTATTCAAAAAGCGTCAATTAGTTACATCCATCAAATTAGTATATTGGATTTTAAGCTGGTCGGACCGGATTGTCTGCTATTTATTGGCTTTGCTCTTCTGCGCAGTATAAAGAACGGGACGAAGCAATGCTCGAAGAGACTTATGCTAAGAATTATAATGCAACCAATGTGAAATGCCAAGCTAATTATGGCGAAAAGGGCATCGATTTTGACAATAAACAATACACGAAACCGCCAGTGCCACCGGCGCTCATGTGCATGGAATTGTTGACTACTTCCGATGGCAAATACTTTTATAGAAAAAGTTTTTGCACGGACGACGAACATTTTTGCTTCATGGCAAAGTGTACCAAAGGTTGAGTGTTTGAATAAATAAATTCACATAAATTTGAAATGACGTACTGTTGTACAACTGTCTAGAATAGAGCCCGGAATTTTAAAAACCCGGGAACGGGGACCGTCAAGGAACCGGGAACGGGAAACCCGGGGCAAAAATCCCCGTTTTGCCGGGGCCCATGTTCCCGGTAATTTCCCATAACAACGCGGGAACGGGAACGGGGCCCCCGGGAAACCCCCGCCGGGGCCCCGTTCCCGTCCGGGCTCTAGTCTAGAATAGTAAATATTTTTCGGAAAAAATAATTTTTAATTTGCTGCAATTAACGTTTCATATAACAATTTCTTCAAAACCATTAATAATCCGAAAATGCCATATCAGTTTTTAAACATATTTCTTAACAAAAAATGGGCTTATTGTGCATAGACGGATTCCATAGCAATTAAATGGCAAGGACACACCTTAATTCTGACCTTTTCAAATAGAGGTCTTTGTTTTCAATAAAATATGAAAATAAATAATCACCGCCTAGAATTAGTTTATTTGAATCTAAAGATGTAATTAGAGACCGAATTTCTTTTAAAAAATAAGCACATAGACTACTTATCAGCTTGGGTTCATTTAAGAACCAGATTTTTTTCGCACTACACCCAACTCGTTTTGGGCAACTAATTTTTACTCCAACTCGTTTTTTTAACCCTATTTTTCGTTGGAGCGCAGACAGCGGTAGGCTAGACAGTGCCTATACTTATGCAAAAAACGAATCGGGGTAAAAAATGATTTGACCCAGAGTTGGGGTCATACCATTTTCCCAACTTAAAAGCCAAACAATTTGGTTCAGACTATATCGACTGGAGTCCAAAGATTGGCTGTACGGAGTACGACTTTTGTGCTTTTGTCAGTGCCAAAGAAACGGAAAAAGCCAATGGAACAACAGTCGCGTGTAACTGTATTTTTGGCGAAAAGAATGTGGACTATTCAAATAAAAATTTCACCTTTGATATGATTGAAATGCCAACGATAGCGAGCAAACCAACTACGACAACCATCAGCAGTAGACCAACGACGACGAGCACAACGACGACGGGCAGAACGACGACGGGCACTACGATTACGCCGAGTTCTTTGCTCAAACGCAATCAAATGAAAAAATAAACTTGATATCATCAGGGTTGCCTAGTTTTTTTTTTTTTTTAAATAAGCACAAATGGGCTTAAATCTAAGATTTGGACCCAAAAAATAAAATTTTTCGCAAAATGAATGTAAAACGTTCTAAAAACATGTAAAATTTTTTTGCCATACTTAAAACGAAAATTTTGAGTGGACGGAGGGGGGGGGGCGGTGCCGATAGGCGCCACCGGGGAAAATTTTGAAAATTAGTGATTTTGTGGTAACAGATTTTGACCTAAACAGTTGAAAATTTTGGAATAAATTTTGATAAACCCTACGGTAAAAGGGGGCCGGTGGAGCCGACAGGCGCCACCGGGGAAAATTTTGAAAATTTTAATGAATTTGTTTAGATTCTGCGTATATTCGCTCGCTTCAAAACTTTTATTTGGAAAAAAAAACATTGAATTCCCAAAAAATAAGACAAAAATAAGCACACTGAGCTAAAATAAGCACAAATCTTAGAAATAAGCACACTTGGCAACCCTGGATATCATGTTTTCAACCTAAAATGTACCGGTACCGGTTTTTCCCAAAAGTACCGGTACCGCTCAACCCTAGTTTATCCTATCATTTGAGTTATAAAATTAATATAATAGTCTTGCTTAATTGGCCCATACTAATTTTTGTGGACCACGTGGGAATGGATGGAAATAAACTGAACCAAAAATTTACAAAATTATATGGGACGAATCCCGTTTTATTTTGACTGCTTATCTATTCCCAGAAGGTAATGCTGCCGGAAATAGTTGCACATTTTGGACCCTTCAGCTGCTGATGATGATGGCGATCGGTGAGTGCATTTCATTTTTCAAAACTAATTTATAAAAGTTAATTTGTTATTCATTTTTGAAGGTATCCATTCGCTGATTGTTGCGCATCTGTGAAGACAAAATGGCGAAAAAGATGAAACGAATAATCAAAAGGACGACCTTATAAAAAAGGCTAATTATTCAATAATGTCTTTGCTTGGGATTTGTAACGCTTATTAAATATAATATCTGGTAATTGAAACGGAACTTCCTTCATTAAAATTAATGATTTTAGCTTATTAAAGGGTTCTATCGGCACAGCCGGACCCCCTTCGCCTAGGTTTTCTCAAAAATTGGGTAATTTTTTGTTAAGATTTGCTACCAAAAAAACCCAAATTTTAAAAATTTTTCTCGGCGGCGCTTATCAGCACCGCCGACTCTTCCTTTTTTTTGAAGTAAAAAAATAGTGTCTCTTTTCAAAGCCCGACAGCTAAAAAAAACTCACCTAAAATGTAGATTTGCTTATTTCCAGTTCCAAATTGCTTAAAATGATTATCGGTAATGAAAAATATAATATTTGATACTCATTTTACTTGAATAAATTGATGTACAACTGATAATATCGTTTTTCAAAAATTCTTTTTTTTGACCCCAAATCTTTTTTTTTGGACTGTATGTTCTTTTTTCGAAAATTTTGAGATCGGAGCTCTACTATTATCCGTGGTTAGCTCTATAAGCTACCCAAATTTTAAAAAATTTGTTTTTTTATGACAATAAAAATAAGTTTTTTGCACTTTTGTGGCTACAAAAAATGTTTTGAAATTTGGTAGGCTAATAGAGCTAGCCAATAGCTGTCGGACCATACCAAGAATGTGTCAATTTGATTGAGTTAAAGCCAAGTGTTTAATTTGGTTCGTACTGAGAAAAGTTATGACTAATTTAATCAAAAATTCAATAAATATGCATTGGTGGCAGTTTTTAAAGAAACGCGCTAGCACCCAGCAAATAAATCAAAGGTCATCAAATCATGAGAACAAACGGATTTGAAAGTATCTTTATCAAAAATAATTTCAGTAAAATATATGGGCTTATTTGAACTTGTTTTTAATTTTAAAGTGAATAAGATAAAAAAAAATTAGACTTTTATGATTATGTCTCGGTCACGGGGTCAAATCTCTGTCACGGTCTTTGTCACGTCTCGTGGCCAAGTCTCGGAGACGAGTGCGTCCCGGGCTTAAGTCTGGGGCTCAAACATCACTAATATTTTGTTGTTTAAAATGAATAAAAAGCAAAGAGAGAGAGAGACAGAGGGAGAGAGAGAGAGAGCAATAGAGTAAGAGAGAATAGTGATCAATTACTTCCTTTACTTCATCTGCCTCGGAAATCGGAATTCCGGGCACTCAAAATATTTCGGAAATCGGGAATCGGAATTCCGGCCCCAAAAACGTCGGAAATCGGAATTCAAAATCGGAAATTTACAAAAAAAAAATTTTCACAATAAATTTAAAAAAATCAAATATACAATTGCTTGGTAAGATGGCTATTAAGTGAAAATGATTCCAAAAAAATTAATTTACAACGGATTATTTAGGGTTTTCAGATTTAATTTCAAAACCTATTTTGGCTGGCAAAAATCATCATTTTGAAAACAATTATTCGAAAGCAGGGTTGCGCTTTTGACTTATTTTAAGATTTTGTCCATTTTGGGAGCCTAAATTTTATAAATTTAAAAATTTCGTATTTTAAGATTCAGTCTTATTCAGCTCTTTTGTCTTATTTGTCTTATTTATTACTCTGAGGAAAAATATAAGAACATTTTTTTAAATTTTAAACGATTTCATTAACATTTTTCCTGCAGGACATTTAACGCTTTTGGATTTTTTCAAAATAAGCCACAAATTGATTAATTTTGGAAAATTTTTAAGAGAAATTTGGAAAAAATTAAGGTATAAGGTGTCCGGTGGTGCCGACAGGCGCCACCGGAGAAACTTTTCAAATTTTGGTCTGAATTGTTAACAGATTTTGATTAAAAATAAGGTAAACCTTGGGGAATTTTGAGATAAATTTGGGGGAAAATTTCAAAATTTTGCCGAAAAAATTTCTGAAATTTTGCCTAAAATTTCGGAAGCGGAATTCCGAGCCCCCAAAAAATTTCGAAAATCGGAATTCCGACCCCAAAAAAGTTGGAAATCGGAATTCGGAAATCGGAATTCCGTCCCATCCCTGGTAAGCACTGGCGCTGAAAATGCCCCCCCCCGCACTCCTCCTTCCTACCCGTAATATTATACTGACGGAAAATTTCGTTATAAATTGTTATTGGAGAACTATATCCATGGCATCCATTTCTTTTATTGGCTATTCCAAAAAGTGATTTTAGGGGAGGACGAAGCGACTATTTATGCACATTCCTATTACATAAGCCAATAAGCTTCACCACGTATATATGATCAGATTTTCCCAGTGTCCGGAAATGGATGACAAATCGAATGGACAAACGAAAAGCCAAAGCCCTTCGCTTCGTCGTCCACTATCTGATCAGCACCCCAAAAAACAAAACAAAATTTGTCAAACCACCATCACTTTACGAGCGCATTCACCACCCATGCATAATGCACTACCCTAAATTTGTTTTGGTACCAAATTTTCTGCTTTTTCTCAGCTAAAAATGGTGGTGGTGATTCATATTTTTTCCTACCATAGAATTATTTGGCCATTCAAATGATTTTATTACAATGAAAATAGTATTCATAAATAGGGGTGTCGCTTTTAAACCGAATCGCTTTCAGCCCGGTTAGCCTAAATGTTTGATTTAGGTTATCGTTCATTTTTTAGACTAAAAAAACTCTCGGCCTTGGGGTCCAATCTCGGTCTTGGAGGAAGTCTCGGTATCGAGCATCACCAGATATTTGATTACTTAAAAACGAATAAAAGCAAAGAGAGAGACAGAATGAATGAGAGAATGTATTGATTAAGTTGCTTAGCGTGATTTTTTCTGCTTGGATTGCGAGTTGAAATCGGAGATGTTGAGGGTATAGGGTATATGTCTCCGGACCGTCATCTTCGGACCGCCGTGTCCTATCAAAAAGGGCCAAGAAAAAGCTGTTTTTTGTTATAATAAAGCAAAATAATAAATATATTTTTCTGAATATCTTTTTGGTTACAAAAATTGTTTTTTTTTTTATTAAATTGGTTTTTTTCTGCATCTTTCATTCGCTTGCTTTAATTCATCATCCGCTGTGCTCATTCTGCTGATCTTCTTCTAGGGATTCATTCGCATGTTCAACTGTTTGAAAATTAACTCCGTAAAAGAGAGTATTTATTGCGAAATAATTTTTGTTTTTGCACTTTCTCTGAAAAATTTTAAAACTAAGAAAATTAACCAATTCTTATATATATTTCGGACTCGGAATAAAAAAATGCGACAACAATATAATTCAATTAAAAACCAAATTTAATAATGAAAAGGCTTAAATGACAATTTTCCGCTTTTTGAGCCTTACTTTAGCGCCGGCGACTCTTCAAATTTGGAAGAAATGTAACGGCCAATGCCGATTGTCGCATTGGCATTGTCGCTTAAGTCAAAGTTCGTGCCATCCTTCAGATTGTTCAAATCCAAATTAATGTGCCGAATCTATGGCGGGGGCCAAGGGTAGATCAATGATGGGAAAACCAAATAATTTATTGGAAAAATTTTAGTGAAAGATTAAAAATGTATTAGAAACTTAACTTTATTATAAATTATTTTATTTTATTAAATTTATTTCAATCAAAAAAATTTTTGAGTGATTCAACTTTCTTAAAAAAAAATTTTACTTGAAAAGAATTTATTTAATAAAAAATGTTTATTTGAATAAAATTTCAAAAAATGTCTAACTTTTTTTTCAACCAATTTATAATTTCTTTATCCAATTATTTTAGGGTAGAATTTATATATTTTTTATTTATGCTAATTAATTTTTTAATTAATATAAAATAGATTTACTAATCAATTGACCTGCATGACGTGGTGGAAGATAAAGCCGCTGTTTTTATCAAATATGTCGATGGTTGGAAAGAGGATGCTGGTCTGAAAATGAGCGAGAGAAGGGCATAATTTTTTTTTTTTAAAATGAAAAATTTTTTATAAATAAAATAAACAAGAAAAAGCCTGATTTGAGTGTAAGCTTCGCGCTTTTATTTACGTTGAGAAAAAATTTTTTTATGGAATTTTATATTCTAAAAAAAAAATTCGCACATTTTTGGCCGCTCCTCCAGCGCATTCGTGTGTAATAGTTAAGCTCAGATTTTCATATTGGTATCTAAAATCGAATTGATAAAATCTTCTTAACCCATTATTTTTATATATTAAATATATTTCTATAGAATTTTCCCGCCTTTCTTTTTTTTTAATTTTTTCGGCGCCTTTTTTCGGCATAAACAATTTAGTTAGTTTAACTGAAGAATATTTTTGCCCTTAACTGAAAAGTAGAAATTTTGTACATTTTCAGTCGGTTCAAATCGCTTTCAAATTTACGGTCAAAAGGGTAATGCGACGACAGGGGATGCTGGGGGTTGCTACCAAGAAACCATGATGTTTGAAATTGGTCAAATTTATAGAGAAATTGCGGATATTGACAAACAAAGTTTTGGGTCGAAATAAAACGAATCGAAAGTCGAATTTTTCCGTCATTGATCACTCCTCTATATCTTTTTATTTATTATTTTTGATCGAAAAATTAAATATTTTTGTTAGAATTTTACTTGAGTGGTTGAATGACCCATTTGCCATTTTCCATCTTTGGACAGAGTCTGAAGCGGTAAATTAAAAACAGTGGTAAATTGAAAATTAAGGAGGCTTAAGAAATAATAAAGTCAACATTTTTTTTGTTGATATTTTTTTAATTTTTTTTTTTTCTAAATTTTACCGTTCAGCCAACACAACGCCATAAGCAAATTGGGCACTTCCGTCTTTTAATGTCAAGGATAAGTTTCTACAAATTGTAAAAAATTAAAAAAAACGTTTTAAAAAGAAAGCATTTTTTATAATTTAAAAATGGATTGGATAGAATTCTTATTTCTTAGAAATAGCAACAAATACTTACTTGGTGGGGTGCAAATTTTCGTTATCGCACAGCTGAGGATCGGAATTCTAAAATTTTTATATAAAAAATATTATATATTTATTTTTTTATTAAATTTATAAATATTTTACGGGGTTCGTTTTTTGCGTGATTGTCAAAGTAAGTTTGGAATTCTTTTTATGGTCGCTTTTGCATGTGACACACCCGTCCATCAGCAACAACACCATGTCTAAAACGACAAAACAGTAAAGAAATTCAGCAGGTTTAAACTCAAAAAAGTTGAAAATCTTTAATGGAGCTTTGAAAATTTGATATTTTTAAAAAATTTTCAAAATTTCGTTAAATTCTTCTCAGATTCATTTATTCTAACTTAAAATATTTATTAAAATAAAAGAAAAAAATCCCAAAATTCATGGCCATATTTTATTTTTTAAATTTGGTGGGGTAGCGCAAAAAAATGCTAACTATGCGCGTTTTTTAAAACTGCCTTTTTAATAAATTTTTGATTAAATTAAATCAGTACTTTTCTCAGAACCCACCAAATTAAACAATGTCGTTTATAATAAATAGCCCAGGATTTTCAGCTATATAAATTTCAAAAAATTACATTTGTCAATTTTTTTAATAAAATTTTTGCAATTTAACAAGCTAATAAAAAACTTTAAAGGAAACTTTACATTACTAAAAATGTTAAATTTTTTTTTTTTTTTTGAGAAACTTATGACTAAATTTAATCGAAATTTCAGTAAAATTGTCAATTTTAAGAAATGCCATTGATGACAATTTGTTTTTTTTTTAAGAAATGCGCTAGCACTGTTAAATTTTATTCTTTTAACGATTACAAGAGAAAAATTACATGCATTTTTTTTTGTCAATGTTTTTGAAATTTTCAATTTTTTAAGTAAGATGCCAATGTTTTAGAATTTAGAAAGCCATCTCCCTGGATCAAAATAAAAGAAACCCATCATCATTCGGAAGATCGTACAACTCAAAGACAGAATAAATAGTTCGTTATACGGTAAGCACAAATGAAGGAAAAACAAATTTATGGAAGGGTATATTATAAAATATAAAATCAGAATTTCAATTAAATTAATTCTTAATAACAGAATAAAAAACAATAATACTATAAAAACTAATTACCAAATCCAACAATAATATTATTAAAAACTAATTACCAAATCCAACAATAATACTATTAAAAACTAATTACCAAATCCAACAATAATATTATTAAAAACTAATTACCAAATCCAACAATAATATTATTAAAAACTAATTACCTAATTACCAAATCCAACAATAATATTATTAAAAACTAATTACCAAATCCAACAATAATACTATTAAAAACTAATTACCAAATCCAACAATAATATTATTAAAAACTAATTACCAAATCCAACAATAATATTATTAAAAACTAATTACCTAATTACCAAATCCAACAATAATACTATTAAAAACTAATTACCAAATCCAACAATAATATTATTAAAAACTAATTACCAAATCCAACAATAATATTATTAAAAACTAATTACCTAATTACCAAATCCAACAATAATATTATTAAAAACTAATTACCAAATCCAACAATAATACTATAAAAACTAATTACCAAATCCAACAATAATACTATTAAAAACTAATTACCAAATCCAGCAATAATACTATTAAAAACTAATTACCAAATCCAACAATAATATTATTAAAAACTAATTACCAAATCCAACAATAATATTATTAAAAACTAATTACCAAATCCAACAATAATATTATTAAAAACTAATTACCAAATCCAAGTGTTAGATTTTAATTAGCCTAATTACCGTGCATGAAGCCGTGCTTGTTGAACGCGTCGATGTCCAGGAATCGCTCTGTCGGCTTTCTCTTCCCAAAATAATGCAATTCGTCCTCTTCCCCCTTCAATCCGTGCAGTCCATAAAAGCTGACCTACAACAAAAAAACGAAAAAATATGGAGACAAATTTTGGCCCCTCACTTTCGCACAAAAGGACCACGAACTAAAAAAGATGGATGGATTGTTAACGTATTTGAGATGGGTGCGTTTTTATGTACTCGAAACTGTGATGTGCACATGTTGTTGAATCCATGAGAGTTTGTCGAAAATCATTGAGAAATCCAGAAGTTATTATTTTTGCATCCTTGTTGTCGATTATTGGGATCTGAAATTAAGCAACAAATTATTGGTCATAATTTTTGGTGAAAAGCCGAATAGTTCGACAAAAATCTAACCATGCCTTCCAAAATATCTAAAAAAAATTCGCTAAAATTAATATACCGTATTTTTTGAAATAGTACACCCGGGAGTACTATTGTTCAACTCCCCCTGAAAGGGGAGTATTATTAAAAGGGCGACTACTTACTACTAGTGATGTTCGAGAATCTCGGTCTGGAGTCTCGACTCGAGAAAAGTCCCGGGTTTTTTCTGGTCTCGGTCTCGAGTTTTTAGTCTCGAAAAACGAGACTTTCTTACACCCCTAAAGATTGGCTTTTCGTTAGCTAGCAAAACATTAAATTGTGTTGAATTTTAAATTTGAATAAATAAAAGACATCATGCCAATTTTAAATAAATTTTCATTTATTTTTTCTTCAAAGTGTTCTTAAATCACATCCAATTTTCAAAAATTTTCCCGACGGCGCCTATCGGCACCGCCGGGGACAGAGGTGTCCTTGACAAAACCCAAAACTGGGCGAGCAAGTTCGAAAATAGAGCAAAAACCGGGAAAAAATTTTCAAAATAAGGCAAAAAATGGGGCAATTTTTTAAGCCAATTCTTCAGTGTGAAAAACGTGAAAAGCATTTAAATAATTATTTTCACCACTTCACCTGTTTTCATCAATAGACGTGCGCCAAAATTGTTGAATTTTAGAGAAAATTTAAGAAAAGCAAAGGCAAAAGGCGGCCGGTGGTGCCGATAGGCGCCACCGGGGAAAATTTTGAAAATTAATCACCGTAGACCTTTATATGTTTTTAGTTTTTTTTTTAATTTTTTAAGTGCGTAAGAAAATTTTTTGAAAATGTCTCGGTCTCGGTCTCGACTCGAGAAAAGTCTCGGGTTCAAATAATTTTCATGCTAATAAGGCCTTTTTTGAACGGGTTTTTAGAAGAAAGTAAAATAAAATGGCTTCAAATAAAATGTTTCACTTATTAAGCCAATAATTGTGTATGAATTATAAAAGTAATTTCTTCAGCTTTAAAGCCGAAACTTTACAAATTTGTTATCATAAGCGCTTGGTAAATTGGTTAAAAATAAACTTTAGGATCCGAGGATGACAAAATTGCCCGAGGTAAAATTTCATTAGTTATTTTTAACTTCTTTTTATATTCGCTATTTTAGCTGTTCAAATTTACAAAATGGAATGAAAATGAAGCGTGCAAGATTGAGACTGGAAATGATATAAAAAAAACTGAAGGTAAGCAATAATATTGCTTTGTTTAGCAGAGCGCGCAAAAAAAAAAATTCAAAATTTCTAAAACTGTGTTAACCTACTAAAAAAAAACGACGAATATTAATGGAAAATAGTGGAATAAGAAACAAAACATTTTAAATAATAAAATTCAAAAATATAATTACTTTAAATGAAAATCTGAATTAGAATGATGGTACTTAATTTTCTTTAAATTAGTGGCTTCCTTCTTTTTTTTTGACAGGATATTATTTTTTACGAGAAAAGCGTAAAAAAACCGGCCAAAAAAAAAAACTCAAGTCTATCAGAAACAACCGAAATATTTCTAAAATTTTTTTTATTATTGATTGATTGTCTTGGTTACTTCCTTTAACAGATGACCGCAATCGAGCATGCTTTTTCAAGGAAGGTGCAAAGGCCTCAAAATGTTGCAATGAAAATTATGCGCTTTCAATCGTTAAAAATCCACTTTTTTGCTGTAAAAGACCTATGCCATGTTTCAATTATGCGGTGTGTTTAGGGCATATACAAACCTAATTAGTTTTTTCCATCAAATTCTGCAACTTTAAAACGGGGTTGAGTGTCCTCTGTATTTGACCTAAACAAAACACATGAGGAAAAATGAATTAAAAAAAATCGGAATTCCGACACCCAAAATTTGTTTTCGGAAATCGGAAAACAGTAATTTTTTAAACACCCAAAATTTGTTTTCGGAAATCGGAAAACAGTAATTTTTTAAACATTTTTTTAACCCTCCCCGCAAAGGGAATAAATTTGCCCAATTTATATTTGTTGTTCAAAATCTGTAAAAGGAAATGTTAAAGCCTCCTTAATATTTGAACTTATAGGCACTTGCCTAAGTTTTTAGATTTTTATTGCGGAATTTAATATTTTAATTAATTTTAGATGCTTTCGTTCAAATATCTCTATGTTGGTAGATGGGATCTTATATATGATGGTTCCTACGAATATGAACATGCGGTGTCTAAGCTTTGGGTAATCCTTAACTGTGGTTAAAATTTGAATTTAAAAAATTCCCATTCAGGTGTTGACACCCATCCCGGATTTTGCCATCAAGGTTAAACAAAATATTTAAATAATAAGAATTTGCCATTTATCGTGCTCTTTTTAATTTATGTAGCGGCCTAACTACTTCCATCACCATTGGCTCAGAAAAAAAACTGTAAAATTTATTAATAATAATAGACATTTTTTGGTGTACAAATGAAAATTTGACAAACTTTTTATATTATGAAATTCTGCTTAACCCAGTGGAACTATTGAATTGCAATCGGTTGAATTGCTTTTGGAATCATATTCACTTTTATTGATAAAGCAGAATAAAATTACTTTTACTTTTTTTTTAGTTTGGGTTTTTTGCCTATATTAGAAAAACGGAAATAAGTCAGATAAGAAAAAAAAGTCTAAATTCTAAGAAAAATTCATATTCATATTCTAGCCAATAATTTAGCAAAAATTAAATTAAAAAAATCAAAAAAAAACATCAATGGAAGGATAGCTTTTTAATGCTAGATTGGAGCGATAAGTAAAGGCAGATACATATATAAATATGTATAAAAATTTTCTCAATTATCCTAGCAAGACATGGTCGCAGAATTGGAACAAAAGTCGAGCAATGAGTGCAAAGACAAGCCCGTGTATTGCGTTTGCGACCCGTTGCATTATGACCAGATGATCACTGGGATGTGTTGTGACAAAACCACTGATTGTCAATGCTGCTCGACGGTAATTGATCTAAATGATCAACTGGATATATTAGTACGAAATATCTCGAATTATTTTAAAAAATCAATTTCAATTATTTTCTCGGGAACGGGCTGCTGGCGGACAAAGGTCTGAGACGCCAAAACAGCTTATGAATTATTTTTCGAGTCAGTTGCAAAATGAACCAAAATAAAACAATACCTAAAAAGCAACAAAAAAAAAAAAGCATGGAAATGCATAAAAAATTTTTCACCAACAAAGAGTTTTTGACCATAACTTTTTATTTTATTTTTTTATTGAGGCAGAGTTGAAGTCTATCATCATTAAAAATTTTAGCTTTTTTTGGACCCAACAACGAAAAGGCGAAAATCGGTAAGAATCTAAGAATAAGGTAAGTCAGAAATAGCATATTTGAAGTTGTTGCTCGACCCAGCGTCAGGAGAAGATTGTCAAAAGCAGAAAAAACAATTTCTTCGAAGAGGTAAGGAGGGCCCATTTTTGGTTTTAATTTATAAGGTCTGATTGATAAACACATTACATTGTTTTGAGTTTCAACTTTTTTTTTGAATTAAATATTCGATGACAAAATAGACCCATAAAAATTGATCTTTCAAATTTAGAAAAAGTACACCCCCTGAGAATGGAAGTTACAGAAAATTTGCCCCATAAAATTTAATTTTTTTATCCATAATTTTAATTCACAAAAAAAAAAAAATCTATTTTTTTGTAATTTTCAAAATCTTTATATTTATTTCGCGATTATATTCTATGATGGGAAAAAGAAGTTTTTCTATACGATTTTGACTAAAAAATTTGCTTTAAAAATTCCCTTTGGCTTTAAAACGGCAGGAAAAATGTGCATTCAAAATTTTTAAATGCCTTTTTTCATGCCTTTTTCGTGATTTTCGTGCCTTTCTTGCAACTTTTTATGCCTTTTTTAGGCGCCTTTTTGGCGGTTTTTGGTCCCTTTTTTGTCGCTCTCTAATAATAAAGGACGCTTTATTTATATTTAAATAATTTTTTGTAATAACATTTTTATCTTTTATAGTGAAGTATTTTCGCGAGTCGAATGGAGGAGGTTATCTTAGCGCAAGTGGGTTTGTTACGAGTAGATAGCACTTCAAGACCGCAATGGAAAATGTTTTTAAATCCTGCTGAACGTGCGCGTTAGTTAAATACGCCATTTTTACAGATTTTTTGACTAAATAACCTTGCTCAAAAACTTACAATCTTGGTATCATTCGATAGCTATTAATTGGCTATATTAACTTAAAAACTTCAAAAAACTTACAATCTTGGTATCATTCGATAGCTATTAATTGGCTATATTAACTTCAAAAAACTTCATTGAATTATAAAGAAGTTATGTCTTGTTTTAAGGCAAAGTTATGACTTGATTTAGTCGAAAACTCTGTAAAAATGGCGCATTTATCTAACGCGCAGGGTGGCGGAATTTAACTAACGCACTAGCACCTTCTTAATTTCCGCCACTATGGGCGTTTCTTAAATCCGCCTTTTTTTACTGAATTTTTGAATAAATCAAGTGATAACTTTCTAATAAGCTTAAATAATCTTGGTATTGTGGTATTGTAAGATAGCCCTTGAATTTCTCTAGTAACCTTGCTAATTTCAAAAAATTTGAACAGCATTTTCAAAAGCTATGGTAATTTTTTTCACCTTTGGCCCTATTTTTTAAAGTTTATGGAATTTTTTTTTAAATTCATCAATCTGATTCAAGGACTATCATATAATACCAAAATTATTTAATATGGTTGCTTCTCAAAATAGATATATTCCAAAAATTCAGTAAAAATAACAGAATTTAGAAAGAATTTTTCATTCAAATAGAATCAAAAAAGGCCTAGACCAATGCAAAAATATCAAAATCATACTTGGGCACGCGGGGGGGGGAGATTTAGTCGATCGTAAGAAGTTGGGGGGGGGGGCGAAGGGAAGTATCGGGGTGGGTTGGGTGGTGAAAAAATATATAAATAGACGGGGCCTATTGGTCAAAAATATTAAAAACAAATGGCCATTTTTAGGCTAAATTTCGTTAACAAAATAGACATTAAATTTAAAAAAATTCCCCGGTGGCGCCTGTCGGCATCACCGGCCAGCCGCCCCCTTTTACTGTAGGGTTTCTCAAAATTTAGTCCAAATTTCAACATTTTTAGGTCTAAATCTATTACCACAAAATTACTAAGTTTCAAAAATTTTCCCTGGCGGCGCCGCCGCAAAAAAAAGGTCCTTCACAAGGGAAAATGTGTAAAAATGGTCAATCGTATCCGACCCCCCCCCCCCCCCCCCCATAGGAGGGTCAAAGTCAATCGTAAACCCCTTCACTGACCCCTCCCCCCCCCCTTGCACTGATATGGTCAAAATTACTTCGGGCGCTAGAAAAATTGTTGGAGAAGAGCTAAGGGTCTCTTGTCGATGGTCGGAAGGGTGGCAGGCATCGAGTTGTTGTGGCAACGATTATCAGCTAGTAGAGGAGGACGAACGATATTCGGACCATAAAATTTTTGTATGTTTTTACTAATTAATGAAAAAAAAATAGAGAAAGTCCTGACCAATTAATATTAAATTATATTTAAAACTTGATAAAATTTTTTATTAAAAAAACACTTTTTGGTGGTTTGTATATTTTTAAAATTTAGTTTAATCGTTCGCATGCTGTAAGTTATAGTAAAAATTTTGTAAAAGAAAAAATCATTTCAAAAACTCAGTGCAATCTGCCCACCAGGGTTTCAAGAAGGGTGTTTGCGATATTAGGCAAAAATAAACATTGGTAAACTGTCGACACCCTAGATGCGTATTGGGACGAACCCAGTGAGCTCTCATGATAAAAAAAAATTGATACGCTGGCCTAGACTGTCTTGTTCATATTTATTACCTAATATAATAAAAACAATATAAATTTAAAATCATAAGTTCATTTTTAACTAATCCCAATTGCTATTAGGCCATCGAGGGGTTGGGTCGCCACCACCCGTTGTGTCGTGGTCGTTTACCATGGATTTATCCAATGGTGTGCGCTCATGAGTGGTATTACGTGAGTATTTTTTGAAAGATACGTATTGCCAGAAAAACAAAAACCCAGTTTCAGGTGCCTTACTTTAAGTAAATCCATGAAAGAATTTGTTGTGTCGATCCGCTCCAATCTTCCACACGTCTCCCTCCATACGACGGGATTTTCCATTAAAATCAAAAAATTTAAATTCAAACAATGCATACATACATATACAATGCAAATTGCTATTTCATAAATATTCAATAATTGGAGTTTCGCTTTTGTTCCAACAATTATTTAAACCAGGGGTGGGATTGCACTTTCTTCAAATGAATGGAATGTGCTTTGAATTTGGAAATTTTATGATTTTATCTATTAAATATAAAAAAAGTAAATTTTTTTTTTTTGCAAAAATTTGCTAACGTTGCACCAAAATTTTACAAAATTCCAATCAACCCCGGACACTCTCCCTCTTACCCACTATTAAATTTCATCCATTTGAATTCTGGCAAAAATGGAGGATTAAACATATTTTGCCTTTTTAAATTTGAAAAAAGTAAATAGAAGAACCAAATTGGCAGCTTTTATATACAAAAGCATTAATGAAAATATGTAAACTTTTATTTTTTGCTTTATTGTTCTATTCAATGCCCCCCTTAAAATATCATTCATCTGAAATTAGTAAGAAAATATTCCTTAACAAAAAAGTGATTATTACAATAATGGCGATTCCACTGAGAAAACTTGAAAAATGTTGTTAATTTTAAAATTCCTAATTAGAAGTGGGCTTTATCGGACTTGAAATCGGATTTCCATAGCAATTAAATGGCTAAGGACAACATGAAAACATACATTTTCTAAATAAAGGTCTTTGTTTTCAATAGAAATATGAAAAAAATCACCGCTTAAAATTAGTATATTTGAATTTAAGCATACTAATAGACTTAAACAAAAATTAAATGTCAACAAATTGCTTAGATCGGATGGAAGCCGACGCTCGAAATCTGAATTCCGGGCCCTCCAAATTTTCTGAAACCAGAATTCTGGCCTCAAACGTAGGAATTCCGTCCCATCCCCTGTTTAGACAATATCGACTGCTGGAGTCCAAGGTTTGGCTGTACGGAGTACGACTTTTGTGCTTTTCTGAGATGCTAGTGCATTTCCTAAAAAGTGCCACCATGTGTATTCTTAAAAACCGCCACCCATGCGCGTTTCCTATAAGTGCCATCCCGGTAATTTAATAATTTAAATAAATTAAATTAAGTTTATCTATTTATGTTTTACAAACAACAAATAATCTAGACTGACAATATTTTAAAATAATAAATAAATATCATTTAATCGATTAGTTTCGTATAATATTATGTTTAATTTTTCAATATTAATATATTTTATTAAAAATGACCCTTTTAGGAAACGCGCATGGGAGATTTGTAAAAGAAATGACTATATTTACTGCCCAAAAATCGTTAATAAAAATTTTTTGTACCTATTTGATGCTATTTTGGCATTTTCATTTGTACATATTTATTTACATATTTTGCGACTTTTTCTTACATAAAAATCCCAGCCCTATTAATGACATTATTTTGCCATTTAATTAAAGGAATATTTTCGCGCAATGTGCGTTTATGCATCTACTGTCCATCATTTCAGTTCTATTCTACAATTGTAAAATATATTATTATTCGGGCTGGCAGTTTAAGGCATAGAAAATATATTTTCCAAAAAATGTTGCTTTTCTAACTCGGTTCACACATGACGTACAGTTTGGAAATTTTGCACCAAAATACTTTGGCCATAGGCCTACCTTCCTGCAAAATTCCAAAAATTTCTTTGGCCTAAAATTTTTTACAAAAATAATAATGCTACAACTTTGTCAAGTTTTAGAAAGTTGAATTATTTTGCTGCAATGTTTTTCTTAAAAAATTTTTATGCCTATAAAATCATTTGAAATTTTGCAGGAGGTAGGCCTATTGCCAGAGTATCTTGGTGCTAATTTTCAAATCTGTACGTTGTGTCAAAGTCGAGTTAAAAAATCCGCATGCCCTAAAAAAATATTTTTTTTAAGCCTTAAACTGCCAGTCCTAATATTATTAATAATTTAATTTAAAAAAAATTTAAAATAATAATTAATTATTTGATACCCTTAAAATAGGAAAATTAAATAATTTAATCCGAACTTATTTAAATTTGTTTTTTTATATTGGTTCTGCCATCCGGTAGGATATTGCCCGCAAATATTGAAGAGTGTGCCGATTATTCCTAGTTGCATAAATCTCGGTGAGATACATGTCTTGATTTTTAGCATATTTTTACTAAGTGATGAAACGAATACAAACATTTTTTTAGACCCAAAGTAAATTATTTTAGAATGAAATTTGGATTAAATTGATTTCAATTTCCCTATTTTAAGTGTATAAAATAATTAAATATTATTTTAGATTAATAAATTATTTTTAAAAATTTTAATTAGTGTCGGATTTTCCAGGTGTCGGATTTTCATAGAGCCTCATAATTCCGCCATTTTGCAGATTTTTTGTCTAAAACTCTTCATATCTTTGCTCAAACACAACCAAATTGCATAATCTTGGTATCATCGGGTAGCTCTTGGTTAGCTTTATCAGCCTACCAAATTTCAAAAAGTTTGCTTAAGCTTTGAAAAAATATAGAGTTTTTTGTACTTTTATAGCTATAACGTTCTTAAATCTCACGCAAATTTTTTCAAAGTTGGTAGGCTGATAAAGCTAACCAAGAGCTATCGGATGATACCAAGATTATGCAATTTGGTTGTGTTTGAGCAAAGATATAAAGAGTTTTAGACAACAAATCTGCAAAATTGCGGAATTTACGAAACGCCCATAGTGGCGGAATTTACGAAACGACCTACCACCATGACGACGAGCACAACGACGACTAATGCGCAAACGGCAATCGCCAATATGGAGAAACCGAAGACAGCGACGACTACGCAGGAGACAACAACCTCTTCAACTGAGGGTAAAATGCCGTATTTTCTCCATTAGAAGCACACCTTCAATAGAAGCACCCCCTTTAATAGAGGGACACTCTTGAACAGGGGGAAAAAAATCGGAGGGGTGAAAGCCATCTCAGCGCGACATTGAGCGCCGCGCTGAAATTCCCCGGCCATTTCAGCCCCGTAAATTTAAATCGCCGTTTAAGCCCCACGCGGAAATTTTCCACAGAAATTTATGTCTATATTTGGGTTAAATTTGTCAATATTAGTTTAACATGGCTGTTTTTTAAAAGAAATACTGCCCAAAATTTTTTTATTTTTTCCTTCCTCTTGCATGTGAACAAAATTTTTTTTCCTTTCGGGGGGTCAAGGGAATGCGGTAGTTCTGATCAGCGTATTTCATAGTCCTTCGATCAATCAATTAATATGGTAACATGGAAAGATAATGATTTTAGCTATGATAGGAAAAATTGTTACTCGGAAGCATCTTATTTAGAATTCGATAATCTCAAATGATTCTTACAAAATTTTGTAATTTTTTGTCAAGTTTGTCAACAAAAAAAATACTGAAAACGCACACAAGTATTTTTTTGTGGTCCTAACCCAAGAACATTTTATTTGTTACTTCTGAGAAAAGTATATCATTTAAATAGGCCAATGCTGAATCGTCCATACTAAAATTGTCCTGACCCGCGTTGGGATGGGTAAAATGGAATAAGAAATAATTTTATTTTTTGATTGTTTGTCTAATTCAGAGCTCCCATCGAAAATTTCACGAAATAAGTACATTGCTGGTCAAAAATAAGTTATAGGGGTCAAAAATAAGTACATTTTTTGAAAACACTTATTAAAATTGCATTTTATTCAACAAAATTAAGCATGAACAACTTATTTTTCTCCACCAACAATTTTTTTGAGCAGTTCCGGCTTTGAAATGAGAAATTTAAACATTTCTGAACAATTGTGATCAAAATTCACTTTTACTTACACCAGGCAAAAAGGAAGGGTCGGCGGTGCCGATAGGCGCCGCCGTGAGAAATTTTGAAAATTGACTATTATTTTGATAACAAATCTAGACAAAAAATCACCAATTTTTGAGGATTTTTTTGATAAATTATGAAAAAACTTACGCAAATTGGGGTACGGTGGTGCCGATAGGCGCCACCGGGGGAAATTTTGAAAATTTGTATACAATTTGTTAAGAGATTTTCCCTAAAAATAGTCAAATTTACGCTCATAATCAGCGTAAATTGCGCTTTGGTGGAGCCATTAACGTTAATAATCTCAGAACCGGAGAAAAATTTGAATATTTTAGCAAAAATTGTTAAGATTTTATTTATAAAATTCGCTTCAAAAGATAATTTTCTTTCAAATATTGCTATAAAAATCAGAATTTTCCTTTGAGTCCCAAAAATAAGTTCAAAATAAGTACATTGAGCTCAAATAAGTACAATACTAATAAGTACATTTTAAATTTATAAGTTTTCCACCCTCAAAATAAGTACAATACTTACAAATAAGTACAAATTGGAGCTCTGGTCTAATTACAGCAAATTATGCTGCGGGAAATTGTGGCACATTTTGGGGCCTTAGCTGCTGCTTGTGTTGACGATCGGTGAGGGCATTTCATTTTTCAAAACTAATTTATAAAAGTTAATTTGTTAGGCACTTTTGGAGGTGCCCATTCGCTGATTGTTGCGCATCTGTAAAGACAAATGGCGAAAGATGAAACGAATAATAAAAAAGGACCAAAAATGCTAATTATTCAATAATATCTTTGCTTGGAATTTGTAACGCCTATTAAATATAATATTTTAAAATTGATACTAAAAAATATTTTTGTATAAAAAACAAAATACCCCGATAAAATAAACTTAATAAATCATTTTGAATAAAATATGCATTTTCAATGATTTGGTGTATGAGTTTTGTATAATATCTAGAAAAAATAAATAAAATAAATTCAAAGAATCAGTCAAATACCAAAAGTTACGTTGAAATAAAAAAGGGCATTTTTATATTCTATGGCTATACCTTGCATAGGTTTTGAATAATAGCTATAATATATATTAAATAAATTCAAAAGATCAGTTATATGTTTTATATTTGTCCATAAAAGACATTTTTATATGGATGGTTATATATTTTGACTTTTATATATCTATAAAAAAATAAAACCAATTCAATAGATCAGTTAAATATGAAATTTTTGTTGGAGAATATAAAGAATATAGGATATTTTTTATATGCTATAGTTACATATTGTACACGTTTTGTATAATGTCTATAAAAACATATTAAATAAATTCAAAAGACCAGTCAAATACCAAATATTTATTGGTGCATTAAGGACATTTTTATATGCTATTATGTTTGTTTATACATTGTATGAGCTTTGTAAAATTATTAAACAAATTCAAAAGGTCACTTATATATTAAATATTTTTTTGAATTAATAAAGGACATTTTTTTATGCAATGCTTATACAATGTGTATACGATTTGTATAATCTATAAAAATATATTAAATAAATTAAAGGTCAGTTATCGGTCTATGTCAATTGGGCGCTCACAATTGGGCGCCCACGATTGGGCGCTCGCGATTGGGTGCCACACGATTGAGCGCCAGTACAATTGGGCGCCCACGATTGGGCGCCAAGCCAAAAATAGGAAAAATCCTCTAAATTTTTTGAAAACCCAACCTCCAGTTTTTTTTTGAAAAACTAACACCCTAGTTTTTTTGAAAACCCAACCCTTGGTTTTTGAAAACTTAACCATTTTTAAAAATTCATTTCTTTTTTCAAAAAACTAAGGGTTAGATTTTCAAGAACTTTCGTTTTTTTAAAAACGGATTAAGTTTTCAAAAACTAGGGGGTTGGGTTTTCAAAAAAAAGTGGAATTTGGGTTTTTAAAAAAAACTGGGGGTTGGGTTTTCAAAAAAATTTAGAGGATTTTCCCTATTATTGGCTTGGCGCCCAATCGTGTGGCGCCCAATTGACTGCGTCCGCAGTTATATATTTATATATTTATTGAATTATTAAAGGACATTTTTATATGCTATGGTTATATATTGTTAGTTGTAAATATCTTACAAGAAATACCAATTCAATAGATAAGTTAAAATGAATATTTGTATTAAGCAATAAAAAGCCCTTTTATATTCAATGATTATAAATTTATCAATTTTACTTAGTATCATCTATAAAAAATATTTTTTATATGCTATGGTTATACATTGTATGAGTTTTGTATAAATCTATAAAAATATTTAAACAAATTCAAAAGATCAGTCAAATATCAAATTTTTGCCCCACTTTGACATTCATGATTCACAGTTCTTCATTTTTCCATTCATTTTCATATACAATGAAAAAATCTTTTCTCTCATAGAATGCATTTATTTTCAAGAATTTATTTTATTTTTTATTATAATAAATTAAAAGTAATAAAAAATTAAGAAACAATGCAAGCAACAAATTTCTTTCTTATTACTTTTCTAAGTTTTGCTCCTTCAATTTCCGTTTGTGCATACAATTGGGATTCTACTGCTTCGATTAACAATGTTCTCACCTTCGCTAACTTCATGGATGGTTAGAAATAGGGTTGAGCGGTACCGGTACTAGTACCGGGTTTTCCCAGCCAAAAAAGTACCGGTTTTTCAAGCTGAAAAATAGCTAGTACAGAATTTTGACCGGTACCGGTCGGGTACCGGACTAGTACTGGGTTTTCCCAGCCAAAAAGTACCGGGTTTTTGAACCTGAAAAGTACCGGTACCGGTTTTTCCCAAAATGTACCGGTACCGCTCAACCCTAGTTAGAAATTACCATTAAACAAATTTTCAAAAAATTACTTTACTCGATATTTTAGACATGATCAAACAACTCGCTTTGGACCCGCACCCGCCGAAAGTGAATTTGTTGAAGCAGAAAACAAAATTAGACATTATAAAACCCGTACCAAACTTGGACCTGAATGACTTTTTAGGCAAAGTCACAAAATATGCAACAAAAATTCACCCGAAAAACATAGTACAAATCAAACAAAGTGTGCAATTCTTGCAACAAAAAGTGTTTATAGACTTTTTCAAGCAGCTAACAGAGCTGCACCCGGGAAAGGACCCTAAAATAGACAAAGACGCCCTAACGGATGACGACGAATCTGAGACAGATCTGCGCCGCCCCAAAGAACATTCTTTGGAGCACAAAATTTCCGAATTTTTCAACCATTATTTGCCATTTCCGCAAATGAAAGAATGGCTCACAAAAGACATAATCAAAATGCACAAGGAATACCATTCTGTGGAACAGGAAAAATTGAACAAATTCCATTTCACATTTGCGAAATGGGCTGCTGAATTGGCACATTTTCAAGTACTCACCAACACCAACAACAACAACAACAATATTGCTGAAGAAAAAACATACACAAATTTAAAGTTATTGCCGGATATTGCCAGTTCACTACTTTATGATCAATCGCTTGGCAATAAAATTGCGAAAAAATTTGAAAATGAAATTTTGAACCGAAAAAAAGGCATTGGCAAAATTGGGTTAAACCAAATTATACAGTTGATCTTCTCATTTGCTGTTCGCATAATTCTTAGTGTGAAGTTGGTGAAGAAAACTTAAGCATAGGGACAATAAATTCGGGGGCAATAGCAGTGCCGGTGTCATAGCAACTCGTACAAAAGGCAACTCGTGCAATTCAAATGGAACTGCTACTTTAGCGCCGACACATTTGCGCCGAAAAAGCCAATTTTTAAAAAACAAGTAAGCATGAATTTTACACACATATTAGAAAAACGGCTTGCTCAAGGCCCAACAATGACACTTCATCAAAGTAATCAAAATTAGCCACACTCAGATCTTGGCCTTTTGATGCTTTACGCAGTCAAAAGAGAAGGAAACCAGGAGTTGTTTGGATGTGCTTGATTGAGTGTGGCTAACTTTGATTACTTTGATGAAGCGCTCATTGTTGGGCTTTGAGCAAGCCGTTTTTCTAATAAAAGCTTTAGAATGTATATAAAAAATTCACGCTTACTTGTTTTTTAAAAATTGGCTTTATCGGCGCAAATGTTTCGGCGCAAATGTTTCGGCGCAAATGATACTGGCGCAAATGTGTCGACGCAAATGTCCGGGTACCATTCAAATGGGTGTGGCCATAACTTATTTTTTAGTCAGCAAAATTCTTCAAACTTGGTATTGAAATTGTACGAGTTGCCTTTGACCCGCAGTGCCACAAATTCAGGGAAAGGGGCGAAACTCGAAATAGTGCTTTCGAAGACAAAAAAAGCTCAAACAAAACCTATTATTTTGGATTCAAGCTAAAAGTTGAACAAAAAACCCGAAAATTTCTAACTTTTGAAAGTTTACTAAAAATTGACTTAAAATTTTCAAATTTGACTCTTAAAGATATTGCGATGTCTTCAAAAAAATGCATGAAATTGCAGAATGGCAGTTAAAAATACTTTTGTCAGCCTATAAGAAATTGTCGGAGGAAAATGAAGGCAACAACGAAAAAAATGGGTAAAATTAAAATATAAATAAGGCTTGGTTTTTGTTTAGACTTAAAGACGCCGAAAATAAACCAAATTATATGGACTTAATAACCCCCAAAATCGGTAGGGTTCAGTTACGTCTGAGGCAATTTTCAACCCTTATAACTTTTTTCTAATTTGACCAATTCCTAAAAGCCTGTGTCTTTCGAGAGCTTTACGTATTTAAAATTTTTAATATTACTAATCGATTGAAGAAACCACATAAAAAAGATGCAATAGGAAAAATGCAAAAAAGTTCAAGTATTTGTGAGTTTTTTATTTATGACTTTTTTTTATAGATTTGCTAATTTTTTGATTTTTGTAAAAACTAATAAAGCTCTTTAGAGATTTAAAATGATACTAAATTAATAAAAATTGGACAAATTCGAAACAAAGTTATGACGTTCAAAAATAGGCTCAGACAGAATTGGTCCATTTCGCCTAAATGCAGGGGTGTCAGATCAAAATTTAAAAAAAAAAAAGGTCATGCAGCCCAACAAAAAAAATTTAGGGGTAAGTGAGATCGTAATTCTATTTAATTTAGACAGATTTTAACCCTTTTTTTAGGTGTCGGGCTTTGAAATGAGACATTAAATTTTTAATTTGAAAAAGGTAGAATAGGCGGTGCCGATAGGCGCCGCCAGGAGAAAATTTTCGAAATTTGAGTGTGTTTTGGTAGCAAATCTTGATAAAAAAGACCAATTTTTGGGGATTTTTAAATTAATTTTGAGAAAATCTGCGCGAATGGGGCCCTGTGGTGCCGATAGGCGCCACCGAGGGAAATTTTGAAAATTTGTATACAATTTGTTAAGAGATTTTCGCCAAAAATTGTCAATTTTAAGTCCTATTTTCTTCTTTTTTTATCTCAGTAAGAAAATTGAACAAAATATGAGCAGTAGGCTAAAAAAACATTTCTTTGAAAAACGGATATTTTTTATTTAAAAGATTCGATCCCCCCCCTCCCTCCCCCCCCCCCCCCCCCACCCCCCCAAAAAAAAAAGGACATCTGACACCCCTGCTAAAATGTGGATTCAAAACCGCTAGAATAAGGACATATAAAGCCACAAAAAATACCAAAATTACTAATAAAAATTTAAAAATATATAATATAAGGACTAGCCACAAAAAATACCAAAATTACTAATAAAAATTTAAAAATATACAATCTTAAAATGTTTTAGAATTTTCCCATTTAAAATTATTGTAATTGAAAAACCTGGAAACAAATACCAATACTGGTGGAAGAAATCACTAAGTCCAACAGATGAAAAATGGTCACTATACGAACCAGAACAGCAGAAATTTATCAGTGGGATTTAGAAAAAAAAATTACTTTATTTTATTTATAATTTAAATTTAAACAAAATTAATACAGTACAAATTTGCAGGCATTTTACCTTAAATACGAACCAAGTTAGATTCAGAACATTTGAATTCCAATTACAATATGAAATTATATTAAAAAAAACTAATGAAAAGATTTATTTTAGACAATTTTAAATTCCTTCTCAAACTCTCGGAACAAAAATTAACATTTTATGGAATTTACAAATTGCTTGACACAATTATGGAAACAAAATCATCAAATGGAAATGTCAAAAAGAAGCAAAAAAATGAGCAACAACCACCTGAAATTTACACTGTTTTACATGAGCATTTTACTTCAGCTTTGAGGTGATAGCAAAATTTTAAAAAGCTTTATAATTTCAAAATCCTGAAAAAATATTAAACAAATTTTAAAAAATCGAAATTTAAAATATTTGGAAATAATAAATTTCTTACAAATATGATTTATTCTTGAAGTGCCCTCCCTTTTCACTCAGAAAAAACATTTTTTGTTTTTCTGACCAAAATTCTTGGTTCAAAATTCTTTGAACTGGGTTCTTTAAAAATCCAAAAAAAAATTTTAGAGTATTATTCTTGAATTTTTTCAAAAATTCCCATTCATTTTAATTTTCCCTCACGCGATTTTTTTTAGAATTTTTGTTTTATTAAAATTTTTCAAGAAAATTACGAGTTTTTTAGTTATTAGAGACTTTTCAATTTTCTTTAGGTACAGTCAGGTTAAGTTCGGGAAAAATACCTAAGGGGCTGAAATTTCCTCTGAAAAAAGCGCAAAATTTTCTAGAACAATCTTTTTTTGGGACGATGGTACAATGATTTGTCCCTATGGAATAACACATACTTAAAAATTTGGCGGCGCCTCCCCAAACCCCTTTTTGACAGTCATAACCGTTTTTCAATTAAATTTTTTCCAGGCCTTAGAATTTTTTCTCGAACTAATCCCGTTTTGAAGAAATTTTTGAGTTTTCAGAATGGTTTTTTGGTTAAAAAATTGTTCGATGTATTGCTTTTACACCTGACTGTATTTAAGCTACGGAATTTTCTTAAAAGAAAAAAAATCCGCGGGAAGGGTGATGGTGGGCGCATTTACGAATTCGCCAGTACGCCTTTGAACAAAAAGCTTAAGCAATTAAAATTTTAAGACTTTTGAAATTATAATTAATATATAAGAAGAAAATAACAAATTTTTGGTCAAAACAAAAAAAAAAATAAAAAAATTTTAGGAATTAAACCATTTGTCAAAAATGAAATTTGATAGTCAATTTTTCAAAATGTAATCAAATTTTCAAAAAAATTTCCATTACAATTCATCTCTTTCTGAACAATTAAAATAGATAAGCAATTTTCTCGGAAAATAAACTCCAACGCTTGGACCATTGTTTAATAAAAAAAAAAAACAATAAATAATATATATATATATATATATATATTATTTTTAAATTTTTGCCAATTTCCAGCGGTACAAAAGAAATCGAAGCAACAGTAACAGCAACAAAAGGAATGATAGTAAAAGGAACAGAAGAAATGATGACAACGACAAGAGAATTGATGTATGTTCTTTAGAACGGTGCTGGTGCGTTTCAGTAAATCCGCCACATCCCTCACGCGATTTTTTTTTTTTTTTAGAATTTTTATTTTATTAAGATTTATCAGGAAAATTACGAGTTTTTTAGTTATTAGAGACTTTTCAATTTTCTTTAGATACAATCCGGTTAAGTTCGGGAAAAATACCTAAAGGGCTGAAATTTCCTATGAATAAAGCGCAAAATTTTCTAGAATAATCTTTTTTTGGGACGATAGCACAATGATTTGTCCCCATGGAATGACAAATACCCAAAACTTTGGCGGCGCCTCCCCAAACCCCTTTTTGATAGTCATAACCGTTTTTCAAGTAAATTTTTTCCAGGCCTTAGAATTTTTTCCCGAACTAATCCCGTTTTGAAGAAATTTTTGAGTTTTCAGAATGGTTTTTTTTTGGTTAAAAAATTGTTCGATGCATTGCTTTTACACCTGACTGTATTTAAGCTACGGAATTTTCTTAAAAGAAAAAAAATCCGCGGGAAGGGTGATGGTGGGCGCATTTACGAATTCGCCAGTACGCCTTTGAACAAAAAGCTTAAGCAATTAAAATTTTAAGGCTTGTGAAATTAAAATTGATATATAAGAAGAAAATATAGCAAATTTTTGGTCAAAACAAAAAAAAATTAAAAAATTTTAGGAATTAAATCATTTGTCAAAAATGAAATTTGATAGTCAATTTTTCAGAATGTAATCAATTTTTCAGAAAAAATTCCATTACAATTCATCTCTTTCTGAAAATTTAAATAGCTAGGCAATTTTCTCGAAAAATAAACTCAAACGCTTGGACCATTATCTAATAAAAAAACAATAAATAATATTTTATATATATATATATATTATTTTTAAATTTTTGCCAATTTCCAAGCGGTACAAAAGAAATGAACTCAAAAACAAACAACGACAGCACAGTGAACTTAATAGACTGTGCATTCATCAGACTCGGAAAAGCATTGACAAAACGATTGCCAAATGGTCGTTATACAATTGCCTTTGATGAGTTTGTTGAACATGTTGAAAAGGTTTGCGGCGATGATAACTCACATCGGTAATCCATTTTTTTTTTCTTTTTCGTTAATAAGTATAAATTTTTGTTCCAAATTTTTTATGTGAATGACAATTAGTTTTACAAAGAAATATCACGTTAACTAAAATTTAAAGATTAAAGATTTTTTACGGATTTTACTGATTTTTACCGATGTCGCACACTACCACAAATCAGGGGGTCCTTACCACGGTAATGATCTCACATTTCACGCTCGTTTTTGTCACAGCACCTACCTATTCATTGAAATTAGGGTACAGTTTTAGGGGCCAGGAACGTTTGGGCCCCAGGCTCATTTAGGGCTTTGTAACTTTTTTCTTTGTGAACCAAAATTTACAAATTCGGTATCATTCGAAAGCTCTTCAGAAGCTCTATTAACACTCTAAAATAGAAAAAATTTACCTACTTATAAAAAAAGTTATGAACGAAAATATACAAAAATTCTGACTTTTTTGCGATCTTCAAGTTGTAACTTTTGTTAAGGTTAGTAGATCGTTTAGAAATAGCTTGTTCATTCCTTCTAAATACTTAACGCTTTCAAACGCTACCGAATTTGTGAAATCTGGTTCACAAAGAAAAAAAGTTATGGCGTCCCAAAGTTGGCTCGCGCCGAACTGAGCGCGCCTAACCGAGACCGACATATAAATATATTGTTTTGTTTGTTTTTTTTGCTCTACTATGCTTCATTGGCAATACCAATACCTGGTCAAAGAGGTAGTGGAAAACAATGAAAAATTTTTAAATTTCCTAAAAACTTTATGCATTATTCTACCTTTGTTATTATGACATTTTATCTTCAGTTCAGAGAGGCTTGAACGGCAATTGTTCCAAGAGCCGTTAAGACATTATGCAAGTGCAATTGGAACTGATACGAATGAAGCAAAAGGTAAGGGTCAATTTTTTTTTTCTCAAATACAAGAAGAAGAAACTCAATTTAAAAAATTGGGTCGGGACGGTTGAAAAATGACGGCTCTGGTTTTCGGGATTAGGGCGAGAAAAAGGCCGGTTTAGGATTTCGTGGGACACGGAATAGCCCCTGGTGCCTATAGGCACTGCAAAAGAAATTTTAAAAAATTTATGTAATTTATTAACATATTTTGCCCGAAAATCTTACGCAAATTTGGACATTTTAATCCGGCGCCCGTTAGTCATTAGAGGAAAATTTTTGAATTGAAGAAAATCCGGGTAGCCATGGTTAACTTACTCGGATCAGTATCAGGATTCAAGGAATTAACTCCGGACCGGATTCCTGGATTAAAAACCCATACAGTTTTACGGACTCCTGATCCTGGTCCAGTTTTCCAACAATCCCTGGGTCTGGAGTCTGGCAAAATTCTGACAGTATCCAGACCTGTTCCGATCTGTACAATTAATAAGCATGGCAAAATTTTAGCAGTGTTAGATGTTTGTGATGATCTCCCTAAAATTGTTCAGTCTGCATGGAAAAATTTGTTATTTAAAAATGGTGAAAAACAAATTGGACACATAAGAGAAATGAAGGAAATCAAACAATTGATAACAATTTTAACATTCTTCAAGGACGATAAAAATGCAAACCAATTAAACAAATATTATTCTTCTTTCAAAACAAAAACATTTGAAGAAAATATTAATTCTTTTAAACAGAAATTATTGCCACATTTGAAATCAATTTCTTCGGAATATGCCATTCCCCGTAGCAATTTTGAACTGCGCCAAAACAGTGGGATACAATTGGGAAATTATGGAAAAGAATGTTTAAGATTTGGCCAAATTTTACACTATTCTTTGAAAATGCATTCATCAAAAGATGACGAAAAAGTGAAATATGATCAAATCAACCAATTGCTCACAATTGCTTCATCAAAAGTTAATGGTGATGATGAGGTGAAATATGATCAAATCAACCAATTGCTCACATTTCCCTTACCAATGGCCAAACAATTCATTAAACGCACTGATGCATTTGTTGAAAAGTTTGTATTAAAAAACATTCTTATTCGTCTGCAAATTCTAATTTATTATTTCCTATTTTGTTTTGTTGAACGGAATTCGTCGTGCTGGGTCCTTTCTTAAATCCGCCATTTTTTCTGATTGTTCGGCAAAAAATCGTCATATCTTTTCTCAGACGCAACCAAATTAAGCAATCTTGTTATCATACAATACCTTTGTATTGCTTTATAAGCTTTTCAAAAGTTATGGTAATTTTTCCCACTTTTTTAGCTTTAAAGTTAATAAAATTTTTTGAAATTTATCTAAATTATAGAGCAATTCAAGGGCTATCTTAGGATACCAAGAATATTTCATTTGGTTGTTAGTGAGAAAAGTTATGACTTGTTTTAGTCCAGTAAAAATGGCAGATTTAAAACGGAATTTTACAGTAGAACATAAAAGGTGACGAGCCCGGTGGGACTCGAACCCGTTCTTTTCGTAGAATGCTCTGACCAATTGACAAAGGAGAGTCTTCAGCAGTGTCGGACTTGGGCGTTTTTCTCATACTCATACCCATATCTCATACCGACTAACTTTTCAATACACCTTATATTGTTTTATAAGCTTGCAAAATTTCAAAAAATTTCATTAAGCTTTTCAAAAGTTATGGCAATTTTTTCCACTTTCTTAGCTCCAATTTTTTTTAAGTTAATGAATTTTTTTGAAATTTATCTACTTATAAAGCAATTCAAGGGCTATCTTAGGGTACCAAGACTATTTCATTTGGTTGCTTCTGAGAAAAGTTATGACCTGATTTATACAAAAAATCAGTAAAAATGGCGGATTTAAGAAACGACCTAACACAGTTGAAATAAATCCGCGATTTTTATTGAATTTTCGACTAAATCAAGTCATACCTTTTCTCATAAGCAACCAAATTAACAATCTTGGTATCATCCGATAGCTCTTAATTGCTCTATGAGATTGCTAAATTTCAAAAAATTTCATTAAATTTAAAAAAAATTGGTGTTAAAAGACTGAAAAAAACTGCCATATCTTTTGAAAAACTTCACGAAATTTTTTAAATTTATATCTGATAAAACAGAGCTATTTACAATACCAAGATTATTTTATTTCGTTGCTTCTGAGAAAAGTTATGACTTGATTTAGTCGAAAATTCAATAAAAATGGCGGATTTAAGAAACGACCTAGCACCGTTCCAAAGTATTTTGGTGCAAAATTTCAAATAACTGTACGTTATGTGAAACCGTGACAAAATCAGCATTTTTTAAAAATATATTTAACACCATATTTTTGGCAGCCCTATAGATTCTTATTGTTTTTTTAGGTATTTGAAAATCCGTCAAAGATTTTTGGATAAACGGCGTCAAATATATATGCATCGAATTGGCAATGTTCAAAGTGTGGATTCGCATGATCAGAATGCGAATGAGATTGATGAGTTAGATTTTTTGAAAGCAATTCAATTTATCACTTCGAACGAAGAAATGAACGTCGAAGAGCGGCAAAAGACAGTTTTGGCCGAAATGAATTGCCGCCTTTTCAAATGGCTTTTCTCATTTTCAATTCGTTTGGCCATGAAAATTTATGGGGGGAAGGAAAACGGTGAACAATATTTGAACGAATTATCCTCAAAATTGTCCTCCGCTTTTAAAATGGCCAGTGACCACTACTCAAAGTAAATAACGAATTTTTTTTTAATTTATTAAAAATAATATAGTTTTTAATAATTCCAAATTAAGAATTTAAAAAAATAAATAAATAAAAAACCTAAATTCGAAAATAAGCTTTTTTTTTCTCCAAAAAAATACTAAATTCTTAAAAAGCCGCTGAAAAAAAATTAAAACAAAAAATAGTTTTTAAGACTAATATTATTTGATATTAAATTTTAAAATTAATTTAGAGACATTCAACTTTATTTCTTCAAATACAAAATTAAAATTGAAGATGAAATGGTCAAAATTCACTTGCCGAATTGGAATTTGCCTTATTCTGTGTATTTGAAGAATGAAAATGAGTTAAACGAAGAAGAAAAAGAAGGTAATTAAAGATAGAGTTAAAGAATTTTTTAATACCTATTTTTATTGATCAAGTTAGGGGATTTCTGTGAAATTTTGTTTCACAAAAAATGGGAAAAAACGCAGTAAAATTATCGATTCGGGTCAATTTAGCGTGGCCCGTTTAGCGTTGTTGGATAAAATGGATATAATAACTTTTCTCAGAGCCAATCAAACTAAGCATTCTTAGTATCATTCGACAGCTCTTGGTAAGCTCTATAAGCTTGCAAAATTTCAAAAAAATTGGCACAGCTAATAAAAAGTTATGTCCAAAAAAGTTTGGAAGGAAATTTAATTTTTTTTTTTTTTTAGTTTTTGGACATACATTTTTGTTAACTGGGCCAATTTTTTTGAAATTTTGCAAACATATAGAGCTTACCAAGAGCTGTCGAATGATATTAAGAATGCTTAGTTTGATTGCCTCTGAGAAAAGTTATATTCATTATATCCAACGACGCTAAACCGGCCACGGTAAACCAACCCCTACCGTAAAAGTATGTACCAAATGCCAAAAACTTGGAATCACTAAGAATTGTAATAATAATTCTTTTTTTAAATTACATATATTTTTGTAAACAGGAAGCTTGAATCAATGGAATTCATTGATGATGGTCAAATATTGAAATGAGTTAAGAAAAGTTTTGAAAATTTTGAAAAAGAAAAACGAGGAGGAGAAAAAGGAAAATTGGAAAGAAAGAAAAGACGAAAATGGGAAATTCAACGTATAACTATCAAAAGCAACCGAACTAAACAACCTTGATGGCTCTATAGCTTGATAAATTTCAAAAAATTTCCTTAGGGCTTTTTGTAAAAAATGGTCAAAAAGAATGGATGCATTTTATAAATTCATAGCATCACGGCTACCGGTCCGAGTGTCGAATGGTCCGTGAGTGTCAAATAGTACAAAAACAGTCCGAGTGTCGAACAGCAGTAAAAAGGTCAAAGTTACACTCGGGCACTTTTCGACACTCGGACATATTTTGTGCTATCGACGCTCGGACCGTCCGAAACTCAGACCGGAAGCGCGCATCACTCACCACGAACTCTCAAATTTTTTTCCTTTTTTCATTCATTGAGACCATAAAAATGACGGGATTAAAAATTCCATTTTCCCGATTTTCGGTTTTTAAGCATGAGTTTCGTTTCCGGAAATTTTCAAAGAGAATGAACTTTGTCAAAAGGCTTTTTTTTTTTGGTGAGGGGGGGGGGGCGATATTTTTCTTGTTCAAGAAATTTCGATTTTGAGGTGTAATTTTATTATTTCAGAAATTCGCTTAGGGGGTGTAGTTTTAGAATATTTATAATTTTGGGCGGTTTAAAACATTATAATTTGTTTATACAGTTTAATATTGCATCAAATTAACCCAGGGATGCAATTCGTCCTTAGAATCAAAGGAGCGTCTTTTTACCTAACCGCTTTTAAAATTTAAATTGTCCTTTTTTCCAAGGGATACCCTTTCAAAGTTTACCCGGCAGCGCCTAACTGCTCTGATGCGAACCGGGCCATTTTGGTGCGAGAAATGTTTAAAATGGTATAACTTTTTTTCTTAGTGAACTAAATTTCACAAATTTGGTATCATTCGAAATTCTAAAAAATTCACTAACTTATAAAAAAGTTATGAATAAAAATTTACAAAAATTCAGACTTTTTTGCGTTTTTATGTTGGAACTTTTTTGCATAATGCTTAATCGCTTAACAAATGCTTATTATTATCTTCTAAACGTATAGAGCATTTGAATGATACTTAAATTTGTGAAAGTTAGTTCACTAAGAAAAAAGTTATGACGTCTTAAACACTTATCGCACCAAAATGACCCCAACCTACCTTAAAAAATATCTAATTTTTAAAGAAGTTAATTTCGAAATCGCATTGTCCAAATGCAGAAAAGGCTAACCGGAATTAAGAAAATTCTCGAAAAAATTCATGCTGGAGTAAATGCAAACATGTTTGTGTCTGGGCTATAGACCATTTGGCCAAATGGTCTACAGCCCAGACACAACACATTTGAAAAAAGTAACACTTTTGAAAGTTTAAAATAAAAATTTTGAGATACGCTTTCAATTCACCCTCCCCCCGCTTAATCTAAATAGACGCCTTAGGCGGGCCAATAGGCGCCGCCGGATTTTTCTTTAATTATCTATTTCCTACAACTAGTGATGCTCGAGACTGAAAATTTACCGAGAATCGAGAGTCGAGACCGAGACCGAGAATTGACCTCGAGACTCGAGACCGAGACCGAGAATTGACCTCGAGATTCGAGACCGAGACTTAGCACCGAGAATCGAGACAGAGATCGAGACCTCAAGAATCCGAGAAAATTCTCGACTCGAGAACCGAGACCGAGACCTTTTTCAAAATTTTTTTTTCTTATGTACTTAAAAATTTAAAAAATAATAATAAATTCTTATATTATTCTAGGGCTGCCCTTTTGTCTTATTTGTAAGATTTTGGCTTATTTTGGGGGTCCAAATTTTACAAATTTAAAATTGTCTTATTTGTAAGATTCTGCCTTATTTCACCTCTTTTGTTTTACTTTGATTTTATTTCTTACTCTGAGGTAAAAAATAAGAAAATATTATTTTATTTTTACATTTTTTGAAACGATTTCGTTATTAATTTTCCCTGTGATGCCTATTGGTACCAGTACCCCCGTACCCCCATTAGTCATGTGGATTTTCTCAAAATTTATCTTCAAAATCCTCAAAAATTGGTCTTTTTTTTATCAGGATCTGTTATCAAAATACACGCAATTTTAAACTTTTTTCTGGCGGCGCCTATCGGCACCGCCGACCTAAATAATAACATTAATGTATTCGTGTTCAAAAAAATAAAATTTTAAGTCTTTCTCTGAGCACGAAAAGATGGCTGTGATTTTTGCCTGAATTAAATTAAACTATTTTCATAGAGGGCGGCGGGGGGGAGGGGTGGGTGTCCGGTGGTGCCGATAGGCGCCGCCGGAAATTTTTTAATAAGTTAGATTTTGACCAAAAAATTATAAACTTTACGAATTCTTTTTAAATTGGCATAATGTCTTTTACTTATTCAAATTTAAAATTCCGCACAAATCTAATGTTTGTTAGCCACAAAAAGCCAATCCTTAGGGGTGTATAAAAGTCTCGGTTTTCGAGACTAAGAACTCGAGACCGAGATCGAGACCGAGACCGGAAAAAACCCGAGAATTTTCTCGAGTCGAGAATCGAGACCGAGACTCTCGAGCATCACTACCTACAACTAAATTTCTCAGAAGCAATTGAGAAATTAAAATTTAAACTAAATTTGCACCCCTAATTTTCAATTGTTTTCATGCCTATTAGTGCATTTTTATTGCAGTGTCAATGAATTTTTTTGGGAAATTGAGCCTTCTTTTATGATGAGAAGTTTTTACAAAACTTAAGCATTTCTGTTAATAAAAAGTCCACCGCTTATCAGAGGGAATTTGTTCGAGTGAGAGGGTTTTGTCAAATTTTTGAGAGTCCTGAATTTTGTAATATTCGCTAATGCGAAAAAAACCACTAAATTTATCCAAATGTCAAAAAGTAGGAAGTCACAAAGCCGATTCTTAATAACAATTATTTTTATTGTTAAATTTGTAAACAAAAAGCTCTAACCAATGGAAAGCATTGATGTTGAAAAACTATCAAAATAATTAAGCAAAGTATTGAAATTATCAGCAGAAGAAAACTGAGAAAAAGAAAAAGAGAAAAGATGAAAATGGGAATTCAACATTTTCTTTCATATATAGTGAAAAAGAAACCCCTCGTGCTATGCCAAACTTGTGGTGCTAGGTCGTTTCATAAAAACCGCCACTTTGGTCGTTTCATAAAAACCGCCACTTTGGGCGTTTCATAAAAACCGCCATTTTGCAGATTTTTCGTCAAAAATTTGTCATATCTTTACGTAAACTCAACAAAATTGTACATTCTTGGTATGGCTCGATAGCTATTGGTTAGCTCTATTAGCCTACCAAATTTCAAAAATTTTAATCGAGTCTTAAAAAAGTTGTACGCATAAAAAGTGCAAAAAATTCTATACTTTTCTCAAAACTTAATCAATTTTTTTTAAATTTGGTAGGCTAATAGAGCCAGCAAATAGCTATTGAACCTTACCAAGATTATTTCATTTGGTTGTGTTTGAGCAAAGTTATGACCAGTTTTTGACGAAAAATCTGCGAAATGGCGGAATTTATGAAACGCCCAAAGTGGCGGTTTTTATGAAACGACCCAGCACGCAAACTTGTTAACGATGCTGGCTCATTTCTTAAAATTCTGTTGTTTTTTACAGATTGTTCTATAAACTTTTTAGTAACTGGACCAAATTTTTTGAAAATAGAACTTTACTAGAGCTATTGAATAATATGAAGAATTTTTAGTTTGGTTGTTTCTGAGAAAAGTTATATCGCTCTGCGCCAAGGTGGCTTTTGCTAAGATGACCCCGACCGACTAAACAACCTTGATGGAATGATAACCTAAATTTCTAAATTTGTTAGTTTAAAAAAAACAAGGCCAAAAAGTTAATTTTTTCGTTCCGTTGACGACACTTCTTGGAAGCCTTAATGAAAGTTGAAATTTGAAGCTAATAAGGATAATGAAGTGAGTGCTATAGGTTGATACCGGTGCTAGGTCGTTTGGTAAGAACCAGGGATGCAGCCGAATTCCGATTTCCGGTTTTCCGATTTTCCGATTTCCGATATTTTTGGGGAAAAATCGGAAAAAATCGGAATTAATTTTCTCAAAAATAAATAAAAATTTTCGAAAAATGAGAAGTTTTTTTGGTCAAAAAAAAAATTTATAAAAAAAATTTAGTAATTTTGTAGAAAAAAATTTCCGATTTCCGATTTCCGATTTTCCGATTTCCGATGATTTTTGGACCGGAATTCCGATTTCCGTTTTCCGAAGAATTTTTCGGCATCGGAATTCCGGTTTTCCGATTTCCGATTTTTCAAATCAGAGATCGGCTGCATCCCTGGTAAGAACCGCCATTTTTAAGGTTTTTTTTTTAAACTGGTTATAACTTTGCTCAATCCCTTCCAAATGAAACAATCTTTGTATGGTCCGATAGCTATTGTTTTGCTTAAGTTTTGAGAAAAATATAGTTTTGCTCTTTTTGTGGATACAACTTTCTTAAATCTGGATCAAATTATTTGAAATTTGGTAGTCTAACAGAGCTAACTAATAGCTACCGGACGACACCAAGATGGTTAATTTGGTTGCATTTGAGCAAAGTTATGAAGAGTTTTTGACAAAAAATCTTCAAATTGGCGGTTTTTACGAAACGTCCCAGCACGGTTGATACCATGTTTGCTTAATTTTAGCCTGTTTTAAAAAACTAATGCGCCATTTTTTTTTAGGAAACTCTATAATAAATCAGCGCATTTTAGGAATTCATAAGCATGGTGGCGAAATTTAAGAAAAGTCACACACAACACGCTTGTTGAAATTCACCTTTCACACTTTGCCGAGTTCCGGGATTTTTGAAGCCTTAGTTCTTCCAGAAATTTTCAAAGCAAAGGCTTCTGTCAAAAGGCGATTTTCTTTTTCAGAACTTTGATTTTTGGGTATTTTTAGAAATTCTTTGTAAGCCATTTTTCTTTGTTTATACATTTTTATTGAATCCAATTAACCCATGATTGCAATTCGTCCTCAGAATCAAAGCACCGTCCTTTTTAATGGACCTGAATTTTCAGAAAACTTTACCACAGGCGGCGCTTACGGCACCCCAGAGTACCTTCTACCCCTATACTTAAAAAAAAATTTTTTAAGCATATGATTCAAATTTTTTACACGTCCTTTCAATTCACAAATTCATCACCTTATGTCTATTGAAAAATTAACTTTTATTGGTCCTTTAAAATAGGCAGGTCGTTTTCGTAAATTCCGTCACTATGGACGTTTACTTTATTTTTTATAAATATAAAACAGTCGTCTCATCATCTCTTATTAGCATAATCCATTGGGTGGTTTTGTGTTGATCTGACAATGGATGAAATTAATGTGTTGACGATTAGCAGCTGATGGATCAAGAGCGTGAATCATTTAAAAAAAAACAGAAAATTTATAGTTACTGGATTGACAAATATATACATCAATTCTAATCAGTGGAATTCCATTTATTCGGATCGCATTATAACACACATTATTTTTCTAATTTTTTTCTTTTTAATTTTAAATAATTAAATTTAGAAGTATTTTTTTTTCCTTTTTTATTGGCGAGGAAATTCAATCTAAAAAATTCCCATAAAAGGTTAAAAAAGAAGAAATTGAAAATTTTAATAAATAAGTGTGCCTCCTCTTGAGTAATCCTTATGCAAATCAAAATCCATTTTTCAGAAAATCTTAGCCTATAAAAATGTCTTCAAATGCTGCTGAATTTATCTTCTTCTTTTTCTTTGCAATATTTGCATTTTCTTTTGGTTAACTTATAATAATTATTTTTTTAATAAATTTTTTATGGCCAGGATTTTTAGGTGCTAAAAATCGCAAAATAGTTACCGAAATTTGTAAAGAAAATGTGTTAAAAATTTGTCTTCACAAGAAAAAATAGTTGTTAAATAGTTAAAAAATGCCAAAATAGTTTTCATAAATTTTTTAGTTGATAAATAAATTAAAAAATGTTACTTTATTGTTGAAAAAGTGATTTTGGTTGCTTCTCTCATCAAAAAAAAGCATAAAAAACAACAAAAAAAAATAGGTAAGAAGGACCAGAGGGATGTCGCGAGCCGGGCATTTTGCCAATTGCGATTAAATTGCGATTATGGCCCAAAACACGATTAAATGCGATTAGCGATTATGGCCCAAAACGCGATTAAATGCGATTGCGAATTCCTTAAGACACAAAGCCAAAAATTTTAAATTTTCCCATGAAATGAACATTTTTTACATTATGTGGGCAAAATTCCGATTTCAAAGGGCATCTTAAATTGCTTGAAAAGGTGCTAGGTCGATTCACAAAAAATGCAAATTTGGCGATTCACAAAAAGTGCAAATTTTACTGAATTTTCGACTACATTTAGTTATAACTTTTCTCAGAAGCAACCAATTTAAACAATCTTAGTATAGTACGATAGCCATTGAATTGCTCTATTAGAAAGATAAATTTCAAAAAATTTCATCTACTTTTTCAAAAGTTACAGCCAAAACAAAATGGGTTTGCGCGTTTTTTAAATGCGCCATTTGAAAAACCTTTTACCACCCCTAGTTTTTCTGAACCCCTAACCCTTTTTTGAAAACTATCCCAGTTTTTTCAGAAACCCACGCCTAGATTTTCTAAACTTAACCTTAAATTTAGCCTAACTTTTTTTGAAAACTAACTTCTAGTTTTTTTTGAAAACCTAGCCCTGGAAATAGAAAATTCTTTAGATTTTCAAAAAATTTAGGCTTGAGTTTTTGAAAAACTAGGGATATTTTTTAAAAAAAAGTTAGGGTTTGGTCTCAAAAAAACTAGGCTGGGTTTCTGAAAAAAAGTTGGTTTTCAAAATAAAACTTAGGGTTAATTCAGAAAAACTAGGGGTGGTAAAGGGTTTTTTTTTTAAATTATGCATAAATTTGAAAAAAAATAATTTTTTTTTTCTAGCGTGGTGGCGGATTTATAAAACGCACTAGCACCTTTCAGGCGCCATAAGATCGAATTTTGTAACTTTGGTATCATTCGAAATCTCTTTACGAGCTCTATATTCCTCCAACAAGCAAAATCAAACCTCGTGTTTTTTTTTTGCTAAAAATCCGAAAACCACCAAGTCTCAACCACGGTCTAAGCGTGAAGTGGAGAACCTCCGGATTTAAATCGCTTTGTCCAAGTCCCTATGTCTTTTTTTATTAAATAAATAACTAATAAATGTACAACTAAAGGAGTTTCATCATTTTGGTGCAAAAGCGGATATTTTTGGAATAACATTTATCAAGGAAAGAATATTGTAAGCCTCATGAACATTACTGTTACGCGGTGAACTGTAGTCTGGAAATTGATGGTATGATATAAAAAAAGAAAATATTTATTCAAAAAATATCCAAATAATTCTTCTACATAATTCTTGGTATCATTCGTTAGCTTCTGGAAAGTTCTAGCCTACCAATTTCCAAAATTCGATGATTCAACACAAAATGAGGCTAATCATAGAATTAGCCAAATTGGATTTTTTCACCTTTTTGAATCCTAACTTTTTGAATTTGGGAATTATTGTCTTACAAAAACAAAAAAAAAAGTCAAAGATGCAGATAAGTAAAAACTATACTTCTGAAGTTTTAATGGCTAACATTAAATTTTTGATTTGGCCCAGCTGTGTTTATTGGCTATAGGACATTTCGCCACCCGGACATTTCGCCACCCAAGCCAAAAACGGACGTTTCGCCACCTAAGCCAAAATTAAAGTTTTAGCACTGAATGGAGTAGTGATAACACATTTGACTTTGTACATTATTGGCCAGTTCTATACTTACATATTTTAGCATTTTACGGAAATCTTTTTTAAGAAAATTTAACCACAACAATCTTTGATTAAAAAAAGAATACCTTTTTTTCCTTTATTTTAAAAAAATTTATATCGCAAAAATTTGTTTTTTTCTTTATTTTGCTAAATTATATCATCCATAGTTTGGCAATATATTAGTTGTTTTGTCACCCTCATCCGTCGAAGAAGATTGCGACTCGTCCGTGTTTGTTGATGGCCTCTCCGTGGTGATTGTCGACATTGTTGTAACAACAGGCGTTGTCGTCGTCGTCGTCGTCAAAGTCAAAGTCGGAGTTGTCGTTGTCGTTGATGTTGTCTTCGTTGAAATCAGTGAATGTGTGAAATTTTTATTTGCTAAATTGACATCCTTTTGGCCAAAAAGATATTGACAGTTGATATTGGCAGCTTCTCCTTTCTTGGCACTAACAAATTCCTTGCTGGCCACAGAAGTGCATCCCCATTTCGTTTTAATGTATTCATTGCCTAAATCCCATTGTTTTTTTTTTTCTGAGGTTTTTAAGAATAAATGTAAAAATAAATAAAAATAAAATTATTTTAAGACTTTATTATTAAATTATTGACGGATATGGCCAAAAATTAGGACGGATACAAACGGACACGGATATGAACCAACGGATATGTCCGGACACGGCTATGAAAATGTGTGTCTTGCTCAGATCCCTGCCGGGTTTGTTCACAAGGATCCGGGTTCGATTCCCACTCGGCACTTTGTGGACCTTTCGTACAGATGGCCATGTAGCAGTGATGGTCTTCGTACTGGCATGGCTCCTGCTTCGTTTCACCGTACCCTGCCGCATCCAATTCGCCCCTTTTGCACTTTAGCCTTGCTTGCATCGGCGGAAGCGTGAACTGAGCATTGGACATATTCATTTGGCCGTAATCGCAGCGGCATTCAATGCCCTCAAAATTTGTCTTCTTCTCCAATTCCTTTTTCGCTACTTCACAATACAAACTGTCAACCTTCTTATCACACGACCAAAAGATTTCCGAAAAACCTTGGGCGCCTCCTAAATTTCATACAATAATTTTTTCCTTGTATTAAATACGCTGATTTAATAGTAAACTCCCCTTTAATAGGGCTTATGTCTGAGAATCGAAAATCTTTCATATCCCTAATTAATGTAAACAAGAACATGTACAGTAAGTAAGGTTGGTCGTAGTCGGTCAACCGAAACGAAACGGAAAAACCGGGGGGTATAAAAACCGAATGGACCTGTTTTCGTTTGAAAATAAAAACACACTCTCTAAGGATCGCATTTTGAATGAAAAAATTTGGTGTAATTTTGAGAAATTAGCATATTGCGACTTTTGCGCCGCGACACTTGCGCCGAACAACAAAAATGGACACTTGCGCCGCTCAGCAAAACCGACACTTGCGCCGTGAAATTTGCGCCGCGGACATTTGCGCCGCGGACATTTGCGCCTCGACACTTGCGCCGCACAGCAAAATTCGACATTTGCGCCGCTTATTCAAAAATATATTTTTAATAATTTCTCAACAAATTTATTTAACTAGTGTGCAACAAAAAAGGCTAATTAAACGAAATGCAACAACTAATCACAAAGATAGACATCTAATTTTTTGTCTTTTGTCAATGCGTACATCAGCAACAAAGATAAATTTTTCTCTTCTTTGTGGCGGTGTGGACGATGCAAAAATTTAAAATTTGGTCTTGGTGTGAACGGTGCGACTGGGTTTTGTAGGGCGGCGCAAGTATCGCGGCGCAAATGTCTGAGGCGCAAATGTCGATTTTGCTGAGCGGCGCAAGTGTCGCGGCGCAAATGTCACGGCGCAAGTGTCTGCGGCGCAAAAGTCGGTACACCGAAGGAAAGTATTGGTTTTTTTTATTATTTTCTAAAAAATATTTATCGACACGATTAACTTTTGAGCAATTTCAGCAAATGTTTAGCGTGTTTTTGATCGTTTTACTGAGAGTACCGGGGTCAAATACCGACTCCCGGTACCGGGAATTTCTTGTACCGAACAGCCCTAGTGCTTAATGCCGCCCACATTCTTTAATTTTGAAAAAAAAACCAAAAAATGAACTGGAAATAGACCAAAAACCGACTTTGGTTTTCGCCGAAAATAGGGTGGGCCGGTTTAAACTCGGCCGCGACCAAACAAAATAGGAAGAGACAAAAAAGATTGTATTTAATTGTCATAAAAATTTCTTCTTAATAAAATGTTTTATTTGTATGGCGTCCTTTTGTTGAATTATTTAATGTCCTTGAAAACCTAGTGGTTTGTCCTTGCGAATCAGTCCCATTGTTTCTCCCAGCAACGGTGCTGGCGTGTTTCTTAAATCCGCCATTTTTAATGATTTTTTGTATAATGACGTCATAACTTTTCTCAGAAGCAACAAAATCAAACAATCTTGGTATTGTAGGATAGCCCTGCTGGATTACTCTATTAGCTTGATAAATTTAAAAATTTCATTCACTTTCCTAAAAGATATAGGTAAAAAAGTGGAAAAAATTACCATAACTCTTGAAAAACCTAACGAGATTTTTTGAAATTTAGTAAGCTAATAAAGCAATACAAATGCTATAGTATAATACCAAGATTGTTTAATCTGGTTGCTTCTGACAAATGAGTAAAGTTATGACTAGATTTATATGAAAAATCAGTAAAAATGGCGGATTTAAGACGCGCATAGGTGGCGGAATTTAGGAAACGCACCAGCACTCCAGCAACTCATTTGTTATTCCGTAATTTCCAAAAGCTGTCTGCGTTTTTGGCCCCCTTTAAAACAACAGTTGACCTTTGGTACAAGTTGCAGCCACACAGTATTTCTGAGCATCTGTGCATGTTTTATTTGCAATGTCGAAGCCCGTTTCAATCTTTGGAGTCCGACTAATTGCTGCAAATCCACCCTTGCACACAAGCAGAGCTTGTCAAATAAAGAAAAATAAAATTTATATTAATTAAATAATATTTTTTATCCTTTTGAACTTAAACTTTTCGATTTTTAATTTTTAAATTTTTTTTTTGTTGCTACATGGTACCGGTGCTAGGTCGTTTCTTAAAAACCGCCACTATGGGCGTTTCTCAAATCCGCCATTTTTAATGAATTTTCGAATGTAATTGGTCATAACTTTTCTCAGGAACCAAATTAAACAATCTTGGTATTGTAAGATAGCTCATGGTTGGTTTTATCACATATACTAATTTGAAAAGTTTTTCAAAAGTTATGGCATCTTTTTCCAGTTTTTTAACTCCAATTTTTTTTAAACTTAATGAAATTTTTTGAAATTTAGCAGGATAATAGAGCAATTTAAGGTCTATTTTACAATACCAAGATTGTTTAATTTGGTTGCTTCTGAGAAAAGTTATGACTTGATTTAGTCGAAAATTCAATAAAAATGGTGGTTTTTAAGAAACGTCCCAGCACGCATGGTACCATGCGACCTCGTCATCAACATCTAGTTCTCGAGTTTACACAATTCATTTTGCAATGTTAATTTTATATTTAGTAAAATTGTGTTACAAATTTTTAATTTTTCCATGGTTTTCGTTATATTTCTTATCTTTTTAAATTTAAAATTGCCACCCTCTGCTCGTTCCTTATCCATATCTGTCTTTTTAGGTCCATAAAAATCCCTTTTAGTAGAATAAAAAAAATATATACCATTACAGCAAACCAGACGCTCAAAGATAAACAGCAATAAATAAATAACATAAGATTTTCTTTCTTTGTATATTCCTTAAAATAATAAATGTTAACACAATATCTCTGAAAATTTTAATAAAAACTTGAAAAAATTCTTTTTGGAAAGTTTGTTAATTGACAACAGAAAATTTTAGTAAATTTTATTGATTAATTTTCCATATTTGTTCATACAAACCGACCATATATATTATTACCATTAAAATTCAACAAATGTTGGATGTGAAATGATTCCGAAAAATGGTCGTAGCTGAGGATGACTAATCATATCAAAATCAGCAGTACATTTGTCAAAGGATTTAAAAAAAAATAATAATAAAAATAATAAAATTATTAGAAATAAAATGCGACAATTGTTTTTTATGGGCAAAAAATTGATAACCATTTTATTGTAATTACGATATATTTTAACAGAAAAGTTTATTAAAAAAATTTAAACAAAAAAATATATTTGCTGTAATTATCGTTTTTTAAACAATGTGCATAAAATATATTATGCTGAATTATTTTACAATTGTATTTAATTAGGGTAGGTCGGTACCGGTACTTTTAAACCGGTACTTTTTGTCTGGGAAAACCCGGTACTAGTACCGGTACCCGACCGGTACCGGTCAAAACCGGTACTAGGTATTTTTCAGCTTGAAAACCCGGTATTTTTTGGGTGGGAAAACCGGTACCAGTACCGGTACCGACCTACCCTATATTTAATGATACAATGAGTATTAAACTATTGCATATTTTACATAAAATGAGTTTTCTATGCATGGCTTTCAGTGGAACAAGCATATGATGACGGAATTAGTAAGGCAGCTTTCAAGCACACATTTTTGTCCGGTCGGTCTCGGTTCGGCGCGCTCAGTTCGGCGCGCTCGGTTCGGCGCGAGTTTTTCGGCGCAGTATTTTTTCGGCGCGTACTTTTTCGGCGCAGATCTTTCGGCGCGCTCGGTTCGGCGCACGTTATAAAATGCATCTTTCGGCGCCGACTTTATAAAATCAAAAAAATTTTTTTCAACAATTTATGCAGTTCGAGATTTTCTTTTTTCACCCCACTTTAATAAACATAAAGACATTCATGGGTCCATAATATTGAATTATTGACAATATTAACAAAAATAACAAAACAAAAAAATGATCAAGGATTCATGACACACTTTTGCGAAATGCCTTGAAGAAAGTCGACAATGTTTTCGTGATCAAAATTTTCAATGATATTCAAAATGCACCTGTCAATGATTCGAAACTTTTTCTTCTTCGGTTGTGGGTTTTCCCCGTTCACAAAGCGCACGTAGTCCGCGTGATGCGCTCGCTGATCCATTCGAAGGACGTCGATGAAGCGCCAAATGGTGGGGTACCGACAGCTAAAAATTGTTTGGAGTCGACGATGCGCTGCTTCTGTGTAAGTGTTTGTGCGTTCTTCTTCGTTGACAGTTCGTTCATGTACATTCCAAAATTCCACTGGAAAGCTTGGCCGTGTTCTGGTTCCATTTGGCAAAGGAACGCCCGTGTAATTGATGAGAAACCTATTTTTATAAGAAACGAAAATATTAAAAAAAAAAAAGAATATTGTACCAGCCGAGAATTGGGTCCAATGCTGGTGGAATTTCTCCATTAAGAGCATTAATGGCGGAAGTCAAATGTTCCACCGGCACAAACGCAAGAGCAGTGATCATACGTGCTTTTTCTGCAAAACCGGGTCACTTCTATAGAGCTGAAATTTAGAAGTATTTAGTAAATATTCGTCGAAATTAAGTCAAATTTTGAAGCCCTTCCTCAGCAAGGTGCTTATGCAGATTGTGAACGAGATGGAATAGACATCCACGTAGTTGTGCATTTGGAAACACAGTCATTGCACCGTCGATGGCGGCCTGTTCGAAGTCCATCGTAATTGCCGTTGGTGAAAATGCCGGCCATGCTTCAACGATCATACGGAACATGCGCTCGTAAAGCAGGCGTGACTTGCCAGTTAGAAGACACGTTGCGACCGGGAAAGTCCATTTGCCCCTTCTTAAAAGTTTTGTGAAATCCAAAATGCATGAAAAAAAACTTCGCAAGCAAAACGTAGACTTGATAAAATGGGTGAGGAGAAATGGAAAAAGTTCCGTCAGCAAATACATCGTTCATTGCATGCGCCCAATTGGCGAATGAACTCCTTGCGAAAATCAGAATTCTTAATTACCGGGGTTTTGTTAATTTTTGAAACAAATATCACTATCATTACCGATGTTGGGAGTGGTCCCCATTGAATGAAAAAACGCCGGAATCCGAAAGAAGATACTGCTCCTCCTCCACTCCTTGGCCGCGTTGGTACATTTGGTATGTGTGACCAATTTGAAGGTCATGTATGGAATTGGGAGCAGGCGGCGGTGCTGTAATTTCATACCGAGCGCGTAGAACTATCTAAATTAGTAAAAAAATTGAATAACATATTCATTCGTTTAACTTGTTTAATTCCTCTTGAACTTGGCAACTGAGCAAGCACCGGAGTCAAAACATTTGCCATTGCATTGGCACGAATTTTTGAAGGCAGTTCCATGGATTCAACGGCACGCCTTTTGACTCCCGTGGCGATTTTTTTCGCTTCGATATTGGCAATGTCGGAATTGATTGTTTGGCCAAATAATAAGAATAAAAATGTAAAAATAAGTAAATAAAGGGTATAATTCTGAAATATATAAATTTATACAAATTTCGTCGCA
>JBDPZO010000004.1:7057767-7158833 GCA_039877585.1 Heterodera filipjevi | reverse complement strand
TCGAATCTCATATTACTAATTTGATCCAATTCTGCAATTTTGGATGACTTTCAAGAGGTCTATTAGTTTTTTCAAAAATCAAAAAAATAAAAATAATCTATATAAAAAATTATAAATGAAAACTCATATAAATTTAAAATTTATTACAATTTTTCAAGTTGTAACTTTTTGGCCAGTTATTAAATCACCTGACAATGTCTTAATAAAAGCTTTAAAACACGTAAAGCATTCGTATGGTACCTAAATTGAATAATTTGATCAAGTTAAAAAAAAGTTATGAGGTTCTAAATTGGCTGGTTTGCAGTTGTCGGTTCGCAGTTGAGTACGGTATACATGAGTTTACTTGAATTTAAAAATTCGTTTTTTAATTAACTAAAGCAGTGAAATTGTGTGAAAAAGAAACATTGTTTGGTCCTTCTATTGTTGGTTCTGAGAAAAGTTATAAATTGATATCTATTGTGAATATATTAGCCAAATTCCAAAAAATTTGATTTTTTTTATGGCAATCAAAATAAGTTTTTGCAATTATGTATTATAGCAGGGCTGTTGCAAGTTTCGCTTTTCGCGTTTCCCTTTTTCGCCTTTTTTGGGAAATTGTTTTCGCCTTTTCGCTTTCGCTTTTTGGCTAAAAAGCGAAATAAAAGCACACCCCTAAAGAATGGGTTTTTGGAAGATATAAAATCTAAAAAAACGTGAACATTTTTGAAATTGTTTCACAAATCAATTGAAAATTTAGCTTTGCTAATTAGTAAAAAGCCTAAAAAATTGATCTTTTTTGGGGCAAAGTCTGTTAAGAAATTGGCCCTCAATTTTCAAATTCCCCCGATGGCGCCTATCGGCACCATCGGATCCCCATGGTTTTCTCAAAATTTATAACAAAGATTCTCCAAAAATGACCCTTTTTGACCGAAATCCGTTAGTAAAGCAAACGCAAATTATTGATTCCAAAAAAATTTTTGAAATTCTTAAGGTAGGGTTAGGCGGAGCCGATAGGCGCCGCCGTAGGAATTTTTGCAAATTTGATGCGATTTGTTAACAGATTATAACCAAAAATAGTCTGTTTTGGACAGGGTTGCCAGATCAAATTTTCAAAATCATTATTTTGTGAGTTTTTTGAGAAAACCTAGGCAAAAAAGGGGCCGGCGGTGCCAATAGACGCCGCCGGGAAAATTTTTGACCATTTGGGTCAGACCTACTAATGGATTTTGGCTTAAAAATGAACATTTTTTACTTTTTTTGGGCAAAAAGACGTTTTCAAAGGACTTCTTTGAAATAAAGGACGCTTCAAATTTTCAAAGGACGAAAGCCAAAAATAAAGGACGCCCTTTGAAATAAAGGACGGATACGACCCCTGTTTTATGTCTAATGCAAAAAAAGAGATTTTTCCCATTGAATTGAAGTTTTATTGGCGCAAATTTTTAAAATTTTTGTTTCCGAAAAAAATTTCGCTTTTCGCCTTTTTGTTTTTTCGCCTTTTTTGGGAAATTGTTTTCGCCTTTTCGCTTTCGCTTTTTATCTTGGTTTCGCTTTTCGCATTTCGCTTTTTATTTTTCCTTTTGCAACAGCCCTGTATTATAGCTACAATTTTCTTAAATTTCTCTCAAACTTTTTGAATTTGATAGGCTCCTCACCAAGATTGTTTAATTTAAATGCTTTTGAGAAAATTAAGACGAATTTTTGTCGAAAAATCTGTAAAATGGGGGAATTCGTAACACGACCCAGCACCTGAGCAGCAGTGTGCAGCCACGGGGGGGGGACTGTTTCCGTTCCCAAAGTTTTCTGTAAAAAAGGATAACTGGGGTTTTGCCCCGGTTCCCTATTTTTACTCAATGGGTTTTTTTTGCGATTATAATGGCATGAATTTGTTATTATCCTAAATTTATTTGTTTTAGTTTTTTGTAATATCTTTTTCCGGTCACCTTTTAAATAAATGTTCGCTGACCTTTTTTACGATTCTTTTTTTGTATGTATTTATCCTCCTTCCCTATGCATTTGAATTTCCTATCCTTAATCCCCAATAGCAATCGCACGTGACGGTACACGATAACTCGGCGCTGACGATTCGGCGCCGCCAACTTTCGTTCGTTAACCACGTGCATTTGGATTCTATTAGTGCTCTAAAAATTCAAAAAAATTACTCATCTATAAGAAAGTTATTAACCAAAATATACAAAAATTCTGACTTATTGTGTTATTTAAGTTGTAACTTTTTTATGAGTTATTCAATCGCTTAGAAATAGCTTATTCATACCTTTGAAACACTTAAAGCTTTCAATTGATATAGAACTTGTAAAACTTGGTCAACAAAGAAAAAAGTTACAAAGCTCTAAACGAGTCTGGTGCCGAATCGTAAGCGCCGAATTGATGGTGTCAGGCACGTGATTGTTGCATGCAGCGCCGTTTCATTTGAGTATATAAAGGAAAGGTGCCGGCCATTTTTCTCATTCGCATCGTTCAGCCAATTTGTTTCTTCTCCATATCATTTAGTCATTTTTTTTTGTTGAGATTGTTTTTTACTGTGCTTTAATTTTTTATTTGAGATCCTTTTAATTGATTTTCAATATTTTGCTATCTTTTTTAGTTTATTCCTTTTAAAACTTTATATTGGCTCACTGTGTTCTACTGAGAGATGATTTTAATGTCAACTCCATTTTGGCCAAAATTACGTGTCATTTTTATGCTTTTTTTTATTTTTATTGTCATTTTGGTATGATTTCTTGCGGTCTTTCCAACGGTATTGCAAAATACTGTACTCTATTCCATTTGTCCATGCTAATAAAAAATGATTTCTTTCATAAAAGCACTAATCCAATTGTTTTGTCAGAAAAAAGTTCTTGTGCTGGGTTGTTTCATAAAACCGCCACCTTGGGCGTTTCATAAATTTCCATCTTTTAACCGACAAAAACTCTTCGTAACTTTGCTCAAATGCAACCAAAGGAAACACTATTCGTATCATCTGATATTTATTGTTTAGCTCAATAAGTTAGCCAGATCCCAAAAAATTTGATTCTTTTTATGGCAATCAAAAAGAGTTTTTGCAATTATTATAGCTACAACTTTTTTAAACGTCTATCAAACTTTTTGAATTAGATAAGCTAATAGAGCTAACCAATAGCTGTCGGATCTCACCAAGATTGTTTAATTTAAATGCTTTTGAATAATTAAGACGAATTTTTCTCCAAAAATAGATAATATGGCTTATTTTTAATAAAATCGCCCCAAATGCAGATTTTTTTTGGTTTCGACCTCCCGCTCTTTTATTTCATTATTTGTCTCATTTTCGTTTACCTAATACTGCAAAAGATAATAGGCTAACATTAACATTAGTTTTGCATAAATTGAATTATGAATAAGTAATTTTTTTAATTTTCGGTATAGAAACCCCGAGAAAAATTCTATAGCAATCATTTATTCTTTTCATTCTCGAACTGAAGTTTTCATAGTTTTTTCTTGGTTTCAGTACAACCTTTTTAACTTGTGGCATACAGAATTAATTTTTTATTTAACATGGAATCATCATCTCATGAAAAAACTAACAGTGACCAAAAATTGGAGGAATTAGAGTGTAAACTCAAAAGAATTTCAGGCGAATGTTCTTTATACAAAGAACGCTATGAAAGCGAGTACAACGAAAATGTGACTAAGGTAGAAAACCCATTAGAAAGTGGAAAACCTAATAAATAATAATATTTGTATTCCTAATCACTTTCAGGCCGTCATAATTGAGGATCATGAAAAACGCATCGAAGAGCAAAAAAGACGCCTTATTCAAAAAGAAGAACATCAAAAATTGATTACAGAAGAAAATGCCGAATTAAAGGAGAAACTGTTGGAAAAGGAAGAGGAAAACTCCGGGCTCCAAGCCGAGAACAACCAATTCAAGACACAGATGAAGAAGCAAAACAAGGAATTTCAGGAGACGCTGCAGGCCCAAAACAAGGAATTTCAAGACACGGTCCAGTCAAAGAACGCCGAAATTGTGGCATTGCGATGCAAGCTAATGGCATTTGAGTCAAGGAAGACAGAGACCGAAAACGAAGGCCGTTCCCAATCGGTGAGAGAATATTTAGGCCTGATTCTGTTTTTCGTTTTTCACAAATTTACAACTGGTCTGTGAACAATTTAATTTTCACGAAAACAATTATTCCCATTGAATTGCGATTTAGAATTCGAAATTGGAGTCACTTGCTAGCGCCAACATTGGATTTCAAAGTGAATAATTTTGGTTCCAATTTCAGGCTCTTGGTACTTATTATGCTGGCACTTTACCCCCATTGTTTCAATCGGCATCAACAGAAAAATCTTCATCTGGAACTGATCGCAATCTTTTCCAGGAACCAAATGTCGACACTTTTGGTATGGGTTAGGACATTTTAAAATTCAGAAAATATTTCCTTTTAGAAAATCCTTTTGTATTTTTCAGCCAACAACAAGAAGACTTTGGCACACGAATTTGAGCAATTGGAAGAAGTGGAACAGCTCAGCCAGCAGCAGAACAAGGACAATGAACACGAGGAAGACCCAATTTCGAACTGGTGGGCAAAATGGAGTGGTTCAGCGACAAATATTTATTATTTATTTCAAATTATTTCATTCTTTTAAAAGATCAATTGACTAATTAAGACGGAAAAAATAAAAAAACAGTTGAAAAATATATAAATTATATATCTATATATTATGAATATTTTCATTAGATAAATTTTCTAAATCTCACTCATTTTGTTTTTTTAGCCCTATGCCAGTGGCGGCTGATATTTCTGACGTTCCGGTGGAAAATCTGAAACAGGAACAGCATAAGACGGCACATGGAGGAGGAAGACTGCAACAGCAGGAAGACAACAAAGGGTAAGTACTAAAAGCGCAACTCCAGAGCTTCAAAATTGCGTCTTTTTCTGTTTTTTTTCTTACCGTATAAACAAAGCCCCTTAAATTCGTTTAAGTTCGTCCTCCAGAAATTATATTTCTTTTTTAGGATTGAAAATTGAAAGAAGTACAGGTTTTTTTGGCACTTATCCAGTTGGGGTGTTAATTTTTTAATTTTTGAAAACCATAGGGGAATCCTTTTTATTTTTTGACAATTTATTAAATTTTGGCCAAACTAAGTCATATTCATTATTAGTGACGTCAAAAACCCAAAATAAATTATTTGCCAAAAAACAAGAGTCCCCCTTATGGTTTTCAAAAATTAAAAAATTAACACACCTAACTGAATAACTGCCTCTTTTTTAAAAGAAATACAGTTTTTCGTTTGGCCTTTGTTTCAAAAAAATTTGTTTTTCCTTTTTTAGCCAGACAACGGTCAGGAATGTTCCCGTGATCGGGATGGAGCAAGGCACTTCTGCTGCTGTTATCGATGATGAAACCATCATCACTGCGCAAGTTCCGACGAGAGCAGTGAGTGACGCTGGCCAACCACAACAGTCATCATCATTGTGCTGTGCATGCATCAAAATGCCCAAGCATGGAAACCATTCAAATTCGCCCCCATACGGCGGACAGTGAAACGGATGAGAAGCAGTGGAAGAAATTGGCACTTTTTTCCTTAACTTTATTCATTTAACCTAACATAATGTATTTGTAAAATTTTTACTTATTTTATCGATGGAAAACAAATGTTGTTTCATTTTAATTTTGTATGTATTCTTTTCATTTTCCTGTTTCATCCAAGGATCATTCAAAAAAAATTTTTCATGAATAAAAAGGCTATCAAAAAATTCCCAAGTATGGGTGCAAATCTGCGTAGAATTAAGCAAAAATGTTAAAGTTTTATATAACAAAGAAAATAATTCAAATGTTGATTATCAGTAGAGACCAGAAAAAAGTCACCAAAAATCGCGAAAAAGGCACTATAATAGGCACCAAAAAATTGCAAAAAAGGCATGTAAAAGGCACAAAAATCCTGAAAAAGGCATGAAAATAGGCACTTAAAATTTTAGAATGCACATATTTCCTGCCGTTTTAAAGCCAAAAATTTTTTTACAACAATTTTTTAGTCAAAACCATAGAGAAATATAAGAAAGTTATTAACCAAAATATACAAACATTCTGACTTTTTGTGTTATTTAAGATGTAACTTTTTTAAAAGTTGGTCAATCGCTTAGAAATAGCTTATTCATACCTTCGAAACACTTAAAGCTTTCAATTGATATATAAATTGTAAAATTTGGTCAACAAAGAAAAAAGTTACAAAGCTCTAAACGAGTCTGGTGCCGAATTGTGAGCGCCGAATTGATGGTGTAAGGCACGTGATTGTTGCATGCAGCGCCGTTAAAGGTGCCGGGCAGAGCTGGACGAAACCAGAAAAAAAAAATTTAAGAAACGAAAAAAAAAACAAAAAAAATTTTGACAAAACGAAACACGAAACGAAACGAGTCCAAATTTTTTAGACGAAATAATATTTTTTTTTTAATTTTTTTTTGAGGTTTTTTTATTTTTTATTTTTTTAGTTATAAATTTAGTTTTTTTTTTATTTTTTTAGTTTTAGGTTTTTTTTATTTTTTTTTTTGTTAAGTTTTTATAGAGTATCTAAATTTTCAATATTAGGTTCTATTCGTCTTTTTGTGCAATCTTTATCTTTTGATTTAGTTTTTATTTTTTTTTAATTTTTTTAATTTTTATTTTTTATTTTTTGTTATTTTAATGTTAATTTTTTTATTGGTTGAGTCTAATCGTGCTCCTTTTGATTTTTCTGAAGGAGAAAGTGAGTTAGTAAGCGGCTATAATCTTGAGCTAAGGGGTTTGTTATTTATTTTTTTTTTTTTCTTTAAGTTTTTTTGAATTTTTGATCTTATTTTTTTTTATTTTAGTTATTTATGTGCGCTCTTTTTTTCCACGTTTTCGATATGATTTTCTTTTATCCTTTTTTTGGTTTTGGATATTTTTTTTTATTTTTTTTTTTTTTTTTTATTTTTTGTAATATTTAATGATAAAATTTGGTCTTTAGGATTCATTATTCTGAGGTTTTTAAGTATTTTTTGCCCGTTTTTTTTTAATTTTTTGAATTTTAGGTTTTATTTTTCTTTTTACCGTTGGAGGTTTAAGGGGGTTAATTCTTAGTAATGCGAGTTTAGATATTGTTCTTCATGATACTTATTATGTAGTTGCTCATTTTCATTATGTTTTAAGTATGGGGGCAATTTTTGGTATTTTTTTAGGGTTTTTTCTTACCGGAAAATTTTTTTTGACAAAACGAAACTCGAAACGAAACAGGCCAAATACACGAAACGAAACGAAACACGAAACGAAACAACACAATTTTGGAAAAGTGTTTTTCTTCTAATAAAATATAACATATTCTATCGTTCAGCCAATTGTTTCTTCTCCCTATTTCATTTGGTCATTTTTCTTTTTTGTTGGCATTATTTTTTACTGCTTTTGTCAATTTTCTTATTTTTAATAAGGAAAATTATTTCTTTCATAAACGTACTAATCCCATTGTTTTCGCCCCAAATGCAGATTTTTTTTGGTTTCCGACCTGCCGCTCTTTTATTTCATTATTTGTCTCATTTTTCGTTTACCTAATACTGCAAAAGATAATAGGCTAACATTAACATTAGTTTTGCATAAATTGAATTATGAATAAGTAATTTTTTTAATTTTCGGTATAGAAACCCCGAGAAAAATTCTATAGCAATCATTTTTTCTTTTCATTCTCGAACTGAAGTTTTCATAGTTTTTTCTTGGTTTCAGTACAACCTTTTTAACTTGTGGCATACAGAATTAATTTTTTATTTAACATGGAATCATCATCTCATGAAAAAACTAACAGTGACCAAAAATTGGAGGAATTAGAGTGTAAACTCAAAAGAATTTCAGGCGAATGTTCTTTATACAAAGAACGCTATGAAAGCGAGTACAACGAAAATGTGACTAAGGTAGAAAACCCATTAGAAAGTGGAAAACCTAATAAATAATAATATTTGTATTCCTAATCACTTTCAGGCCATTATAATTGAGGATTCAAGACACGGTCCAGTCAAAGAACGCCGAAATTGTGGCATTGCGATGCAAGCTAATGGCATTTGAGTCAAGGAAGACAGAGAAAACGAAGGCCGTTCCCAATCGGTGAGAGAATATAGGTGGGTTCTGTTTTGTGGAAGACAACGATGGCAAAGGGTAAGCACTAAAAACCCACTGGCAAATCGTGGAAGTGCAAGTCCAGGGCTTCAAAATTGCGTCTTTTTCCCCCATACGGCGGATCGTGAAAGGGATGAGGAGCAGCTGGTTGAAGAAAGCAAATTAATTCGGCACTTTTTCCCTTAACTTTATTCATTTAACCTAACATAATTTATTTGTTAAATTTTTACTTATTTTATTGATGGAAAACAAATGTTTTTCATTTTAATTTTGTATGTATTCTTTTCATTTTCCTGTTTCATCCGAGGATCATTCAAAATTTTTTCCATGAATAAAAAGGCAATCAAAAAATTCCCAAGTATGGGTGCAAATCTGCGTAGAATTAAGCAAAAATGTTAAAGTTTTATTTAACAAAGAAAATAATTCAAATGTTGATTATCAGAGCCTCTTTTAATGGACCTCTCTGTAAGGAAATGCATGCCCAAATCCGTGTAGAATTCCGACTTTTATCTATTTGCATTTGGCAAAGGATTAGAAAAATATTTCGTAAATAAAAATAGTACAAATAAAGAGCGAATTTGAAGACAATTTGCTTACTTTGAGTGGTATAATATTTAAATTCCAACTTTTTTTTTCAAATACACGAAATATTTTAATAGAAATATTAAATAATTTAACCAAAAAAATAATATTTTCTCTTTGGACTGTTGGTATCGTTGTTTCGTTGTCTTTAATGAATTACAAAAAAAACAGAAAGTACAGAATGGTAGATGGTTTCATTTCTTATGGTTTACAATCGTTCTTAATGATATATATATATAAGTAGTATTAAAAAAAGGGCCATGTTAGTCTGAGAGGCTTTTCATCTTCAGTTTGAAAAAATTATTTTAAAAGCAAAAATTCAGTGAAAACCCAAATTTTTTTTGAATTCAAAAGGGGGAGTCGGTGGTGCCGGTAGGCGCCACCGGGGAAAAATTGAAAAGTTGGATATATTTTTGTAGCAGATTTTGCACCAAAAAATAAACATTTTGAGATTTTTTGATAAAAATCCTGAAAAATCGTCATTTTAAGCAAAAATCCAAAAGAAAAATAAGAGCACATTTTTTTCGAAAAACGGTGCTTTTTACTGGTTTCTCTTACCTTTAGAATAATTTTTTCAAAATGATGTTTTTTGACCGTAAAGATGATGATTTGAAATTTTCATCTGGCACCCCTTCTTAAAAACCCTTTAAAGATGCTCATATTTCATATTTTTTTAGAAAAAGACTTTTCCAGTGTCGGCAAGTACCGGTCCGGTTTACGTGGAAAGTACCGGTATGACATACCCTAATTAAAATGTTCCTTTTGCTTTGATAAATATTATTTTTAACAAGGGAACATCCCGAACTGTAAGTGTTCAAATCACTTTAAAACTACTTTTATCGTTTAGAGCATGGTCGATTTACTATTGCTAATTTGCGGATTTTTGGTGCGGGTGCCAAAAATAATCAGAAAAATCGACCAAAGTTCCAAAAACGGACAAAATTAAGGGCGTAACTCGAAAACTATTGAAAATCTTTTGACATGTATAACACCATTAGAGAGAGCGTAAAGGCTCTACAAAAAATGCTCAGAGAAGATTTTTTTGCTCCGGGTAACTTCTAGCAAGTTATGGCCCCGGGACTGAATTGTCCCGCTTAAACCAAATTTCTTTGTTTACACTTCATCCAACTATATAAATCCCGGAGCCATAACTTGCTAGGCGTTTCCCGGAGCAAAAAAGTTTTTCTGAGAATTTTTGTAGAGCATTTTAAGCTCTATTATGGGTGAAAAACGAGTTAAAAGGGAATTGGCTTACAACGAATTATCATGAAACCATTCAAAAAAAAAAGCCTAAGTCAAAAATTTGCTCAAGTATGGAACAATTCAAATTCGCCCCCATACGGTGGACAGTGAAAGAGATGAGGAGCAGCTGGTTGAAGAAAGCAAATTAATTCAGCACTTTTTCCCTTAACTTTATTGATTTTTACCTAACATAATGTATTTGGAAATTTTTACTTTTTTACTTTTCATTTTTAATCAATTTTTCTTATGAAATTTGCTCTATATTCCGAAAATAAGCAACCAAATGCCAGAAAAAGCAACAAAATGCCAAAAAAGTCATTTAAGACACGAAAACCCCGAAAACGTAAAAAAAAGGCATTATAAAAGTCATCGTAGAAGCTTCAAACCAAGTGGAAAGCTAATTCGAACTTCATTTAATTTCTCATTGAAATTATTTTGTGTTTTTTTTTGTCATACATTATTACCTGAAATAAAAAATTAAATATCCTTCGGAAATTTTAATAAAATAAATAATTTTATTTTTAATATCATAATAAGAATTAATATTCAATAATCCAAAAAATTTTGCATTCAACAACAAAAATAATTAATACTTCTCCTTATTCTTTGTATGCGAAAAAAATACAAATTATAATTATTCTTTCCATTATTAATAAATAAAAATAACATAATATAAAAGAAAAATTTTAGTGAAAAAATTATAAAAATTTCTTTTAAATAATAATAATTATTATTATAAAATTTTTGCCCCTGTTTTTGACTATTCTAATAATTAGCAAAGAAAATGAAATATCTATATTTTTTGTATTTCTGGTTATTTTGTTATTTTTGGAGTGAGTGTTTCAAATGCCCAATCTTGCAACTTCAATGGACAATGCGTCAATGATGGTTGTATGGGTGGATGCAACAGTGAATGTGTCTGCAACGGCTTATCCGGGGTCAGTCCAGCAGCTTTTGTTTTTTGTTTGTTAGCAAATTTATTTTATTTTTTTTTTGATTTTTAGCACGAGAATTGGTTTTTATTGACAGAGTTGGCTATAGCGTATTTCAGGGGGCATTTACCTCCGCTCATTTTAAGAAACAGTTTACCCTATTGATCCAGGCTCACTATGCTGAATGCATTAATCTATTTGGTGTCCTGATCGGAGACTAGAAGAGGAGGAGAGTTGAAAAACTGAGAAAAGATGAAATTGTGTAAGAAACAGGCAGTCAAAAAATGAATTATTTAAATTTTTGAAATAAATGTTGGCAAAAAAATGGTTTTAATTTAATTTTTTTTTTAATATAAAAAGAAAATTTTGGGGATTAACCCAGGAATTTAATAATTACGACACGACGATGGAGATGAATTAAAGAAATAATGTTTTTTCCAATTCATTCATTACCGAAAAAATGCATTTATCCATAATCAGGGCAGCCAGATGTGATGATTTATCATCATTTTGTGGCTTTTGAAGGGATCAATGATGATTTTTTTTTTTTTTGTATGATGATTTGATGATTTTTGTGGCTTTTTTGGAAATTTGATGATGATTTGATGTTTTTCGGGATTTTTTGATAAAAATCCTCAAAAACGGCCATTTTAGGCCCAAATCCTTGAGCAAATCAGACCAAAATTTTCAAAAATTCCCTCGGTGACTATCGGCACCACCGGACGACCCCTTTTCACCTATGTTTTCTCATAGTTTTTCTCAAAAAACTCAAAAAAATAGGGTTTTTGGTGCAAAATTTGTTACCAGAATACACCCAAATTTTCAAAATTTTCCCCGGTGGCGCCTGTCGGCACCACTGGCCCCATTTTACTGTGTTTTTTTTGATTTTTGAATAAGATTTGTCAAAATGATGATTTTTGACCCCAAATGAACAACAAATGATACGAAAATTCATTTGTGGCGATAAGATATGCGTGACGAACAAAAACTTTTGGTTTGCGTTATTTTCCGCTTTTCTCAGGTCATGCATAATTTCCAAATTTTAGTTTATGTATTTACAATTATTTTCAATTTTGCTCAACTTACTCGCTCTTTAGATTTTTGAATTAGTATTAAAAAAATAATTATTTGTTTTTTTTCCACTTCCGGTCCGAATGGCGATTCGCGTCCAGACATTTGCGGCAGGGTTGCCGCGGGTTACCCGAAACCCGACCCGAGCTTTTTTCGAAAACTCGACCCGAAACCCGAAAATTGGCTGGGGGTCTGGTGGTGCCGATAGGCGCCACCTGGGGAAATTTGGAAAATTTATGGCCAATTTGTTAACAGATTTTTCACCAAAAATGGTCAATTTTCGTCTTATTTGAACATTTTTAAAGAGTTTAAGTCATTTTTAAAGAGTTTAAGTCAGGGGTTCGATTTCAAAATATTTGAAAATACTCATCAGAGCCTTAAAAAATCCTTACTTGGCACAAAATCTTCAAAAAACCCTCCAAGAAATATTACTATTTTTACATTTTTTGAAGCGTTTCTTTAATATTTTTAAAAATTTTCCCGGCGGCGCCTATCGGCATAATAATTTTGTCAAACAGGGCTCAAGCACAAATCACAGTCCACCAATGCACCCGTGCGGTTCATGTGGCAAGAGTAACCATTTGCGTCTCGACTGCAGATTCAAAGATGCCATTTGTCATACGTGCAAACAAAAAGGCCACATTTCAACCGTTTGTAAGCAAAGGAGACAAAATTCAGCGTCAATTTACAACCGATCATTCCACACGGTCGAGATCACTCATTGCCTAAATGTTGGCACACCCCAAGGCCGATGGTGGAAGATGGTCATTTTGATTAATGGAGTGGAAATCTTTATGAATGTGGACACTGGATCACAGGCAACAGTCATTTTGCTCCAAACATGGTTTAAACTGGGAGAACCAATTCTTTCTCCGCCCGACATCGAAGCAAAAAACTGCAACGACGAACCATTCAAATTGATCGGAAAGCTGAAGTGTGAAGTTCAATTTTCTGGTAATGCTCCAAAAACATTGTTCGGTTATGTGACGGATGAAGTCAATCATAATTTGTTGGGACTTCCATGGATCGAAGCTTTAGGTATCATTCCACAAAATATTTTATCTTCCAATCGATCAAAGCAAATCCCCATCAAAACGATTGACATTTGTTCAGCCAAAATGCTATTACGCCATTCAATCACTGATCTGGCATCACTTTTAACGGCATTACAAAAAGATTTTTCGGAAGTTTTTGCAGAAGGTTTGGGACATTGCACAAAAGTGAAGGCACACCTAATCGTCAAAACAGAAGCTCTGTAGAGCACGGCCAGTTCCACATGGCGCCGTTGATGCTGTGAGTGCTGAATTGGACAGACTCCTTGAAGTTGGTGCAATCAAACCTATTGATTTCAGCCATTGAGCCGCACCGATCTTGGCCGTAAAAAAAAGAACGGCAAGACGAGAGTGTTCATCGACTTTTCGACAGGCCTTAACAATGCACTCGAATTGAACCGCCATCCATTGCCAAGACCCGACGACATTTATGCGTCATTGAATGGGGCCAAATATTTTTCAAATCTTGGTTTGCGAGATGCTTATCTGCAAATGGAAATGGACGAAGAGTCGAAGCAACTATGTGCAATCAATACGCACAGAGGAATTTTTCAATGTCAAAGATTGCCATTTGGAGTTAAATCGGCACCGGAAATTTTTCAGCATCTATTGGACCAAATTTGTTATGGTTCCAGGCGTCTTTGCGTATCTCGACGACTGTTTGATCGCAACCAAAACATTTGAGGAGCATACAACTCGAAGCAAGAATCAGATTCGCAAATTAATTGTTTTGCTTCTGGGTGAGTCCAATTAGGGTAAACGAAGATCGTGTAGCTATAGCTGAATATTGCACATACAAAATTAATAATTAAATTAAACATTTGAAGAATTAACCATTCAAAAGACAAATAAACGCATCAGCTATAAATTAAGCGAGATTTGAAAGTAAGAATAAAAACTAGAGACCGGATTTTTCAAATCCACAGGGCCGGGCCGGGCTGACTTTTTCAAAAACAACCGTGCTCTGCCGCTCAAACCCTGTCAACCCTGTTTTTCAAATCGCCGGGCCCGGAACAGGGTTACAGGGTTATAAAAAAAAATTCCAAAAGTGGTTTGTAAGTGTTAAAACCTAAAAAATTGAAACGATTTGCTTGGTATAATAAATTTCCCGAAATAAGTACATCGCTAGTCAAAAATAAGTTTTAGTGGTCAAAAATAAGTACATTCTTTGAAAACGTTGTTTTGGAGCTTGATCTTGCCTTTTCATCAAAATTTTATGTGCGACATATTTCTCTCCTCCAGCAATTTTTTTGAGTAATTCTGGCTTTGAAATGAGAAATGAGACATTAAATTTGTAATTTTGAAAAAGGAAGGGTCGGCGGTGCCGATAGGCGCCGCCGAGGAAAATTTTGAAATTTGAGTGTTTTTTGTTAGCAAATCTTGTCAAAAAAGCACCAATTTTTGAGAATTTTTTAGATAAATTTTGAGAAAACCTACACAACTGGGGGTACGTTGATGCCGATAGGCGCCACCGGGAGAAATTTTAGAAATTTATGGTTGATTTCTTAACAGATTTTCCCAAAAATATTAAATGTCCGGCGGTGCCGATAGGCGTCGCCGTTTAAAAAATATTTTTTTTGTGCCTTCAAATTCACGCTCATAATCAGCATGAAATTTAATTTAAGCTAAAAAAGATTTGATACATAGAAATTTCTATCGAAATTTTAAATATTTAGTGAATCTGTTAAAATTTACTAAACTGAATTTAGAATGGGCGCAAATGTCTTGGGCTCAAATGTGGGGTAACCTTGAAATCTAGCCAATTTTTGTGATAAATTAAATTGAACTAATTTTTAGAAACTAGGCTTAGGGTTTCAAAAAAATTAATGTAGATTTTCAAAAAATTTAAGGTTTGGTTTTTATTATTTTATTCTGGGGCCGAAAGGATCCCGGGGCCGGATCGTGGGGACCGAAACGTCGGTGGCCCAGAAAAATTAAAAAAATAAAAGTAAGACTTCAACTTTCGTAGTGAAATTTAAAAAAAATTACAAAAATGAACATTTCTTGCTAAGATCATACCCCTGTAAAACCCTGTCAAATTCCGCAGGGCCGGGCCGGGTTGGCCTTTTTCAAAAACAGCAGTGTTCCGGACCCTGCCTCTGAAAACCCTGTAACCCTGTCAACCCTGTTTTTCCAAAAAAAATCACAGGGCCAGGTCGCCGGGCCCTGCAAAACCCTGTACAGGGCCCGGCCCTGTCCGGTCTCTAATAAAAACCTAATTATTTTCAAATCCAATAAAACCGAAAAGCCAAAAATTGTGAATATTTATAAACCGCAAAAACCCCAACTTATTTTTAGTATGTAAATTGAGTTTATTTTTGTTAAAATTTTTTATTTATATAGTTTAGTTTCGTTTGGCAAATTTTTTCAAAATTTTTTTAATTCGATTATTAATTTTTGTTCATAATTAACTTTTTTGGTTTGCATGCTGAGCACGAATATGTAAATAAATTTTACTTACTTATCTGAGCCTATTTTGGCAAGTTCTTTCTTTATGTTTCCCGCTACGGATTTATAAGCGTATTTATCCTCTTCAATAGGCGAATTACCAATTGCAGTTATTGCATGAATACGTGAGATTTTTGGCCATGTGATTTTCTGAATTAAAAAGTCTGAAAATGATTAGGATCCAAAACGTTGGAACACTCTCCCACGGAAACTGATCAGGACTCAAAACAATTCCCAACCAAACCACGGAATCTAGGATCAAAATTTAGATGCGTTCCGGGGTCGTTACTCAGTACTGGAGGTTTTTCGCTTTTAGGAAAACTCAAAGTTTTATAATAAATTTATTTCTTTTGAACAAAATTCTCTCTGCCCAGGTCTCGCTCTATTCTAATAGCAAATAGTCAAACAGATGGGTCAATTTAATAGATAAAATTAAAAATACAAATTTTAATTTATTAAACATAGTAAAGCTACTGTAATGGTAACCTTTGTCCCCCCTTTTACCAGAAGTTCGCTTATCCAGTCAGCCAAATGGGTAGCAATTTCTTGCAGCAACAACTCGATCTCAATTAAATGATCCTCTTTTTGGCTTACAAAAGCAAAATCAGCGCAATGCGCGGCCATCAAAGACTAAATTGATAAACAAAGTAATAAATTACAATAAAAAAACAACAAAAACACACGGCTTTCATCAAATCCAAACGCACTATCTGCGCAAAATGACAAATGGGTTCTCTTTTCCAGTCATTGCTATCCGCCATTGTTCGTAACCAACACCTGAAATAAAAAAAATATATATATTTGAGTATGGAAGCAATTACATACAAATCATTCCGACTATGAAAATTTGAATGCAGCTTGATCAAGGCTTGTCCGACCTCTGCACTATTTGCAGTGTCCAGGACTAAATAAACCATTTATGCGCATTATTTAAGCGTTAAAATAATTTTGTTTTTTATAGGTTGAGATTAAATTACTGTCGGTAAAATTAAGATTTTTTGTAAAATATACTTGTATTTAGTTTATTTTGCTGTTGTTCACGCCCTGATTTGGCCAGAAGTGCTTAAAATCAATTATCGAGTGCATACATTTTTAATTATATTTAAAATATATTAATATTTTTACAGCTTTTTATTAATTTGTATTCTTCCATAGGAATAGTGATTTTTTGCAGATGGCGCTGTTCATTTTTTGAAAAAGCTCAAGAATTGCGGCATAGCCATCTTCTTGTGATGGCAGATGACAATCCGTAACTAGGCTACGCTTCATTCTCTATAAAATAATAATAGGATTGTTTTTTGAAATATATATTCCTCGGCTTTTTCTGTTAGAAAATTTATGATATTAATAATACTCACAAGCAGAACTTGATACGGTGATGAATCCCCTTCACATAATGCAGTGAATTTTTTTTTAAATTTGGAACGATCTTTATGTGGATCCGTAATATTTTTGTAAGTGGGCTCGATACAATCCAATGAACTTGTCACTCTCTTTAAAAATTAAAATCAATTAAGATAACCCAAATTTCTGAGTAATTTAATTTAAATATTTTTAAATTATTATCGATGAACAAAAGTTATTTTATGTTTTCAATACATCTCTATAGTCCTGTTCGAATAAATAATGTTTTATTGCTATGCTTTCTTTGTGTATGTCCTTTGAGATTTCCTCAAACTTTTTTTTAACCAAATCATGCAATTCTTTGATGGCTTGTAGCTCGTCTGATTCTGGCTTAAAATTTCAAGATTAACAATCAAATTTATAAATATTCATTCAAACAATTTTTACTTCAAATGCTTTATTAACTGCTGTCGCAATAAAGGCGCCCACTGGACTTGCAACGCGGATGAAATTCACGGCATGCTTGCTCATAAATCTCAAATGTGCAACGATGTCATACGTTGCGGATATTAGCGACGAAAATTCATCTGCCATATCCTTTACATCTTGTGTGTCTTTCAAATGATAAAATTGTAAAAACAATTAGTAAAAGGATAGCTCAAACCAACCACTTGCTAGTGATTTTGGCCATAAAAGAATCAGAGCCAAAAAGCTAATCTTTAAAAGAAAATTTGCAATAATTACGCATAAATATTGGGCAATTGAATAAAATTTTGTACCATGTTTACGATATTTGCCATTTGGAATGAGTAAAATTTTCACTGAAAATTTTGTTAGCATGCCATTTATCAAAGTGATTTCGAATTTCCGACCAATAGGGTACCCACCCCTATTGGGTTCAAATGGAAAAAAAATTTCTCCCAAAATTGCATACAAATCGCTTTTCTGGTGGTATTTTATACGCTGATCACGAATATGATTTTTATTTTTCAGTTGATGAAATTTTAAAATTTTTACAAATTTTTCAATTTTCCAATTTTCCAATTTTGCAATTCAATAGGGACCCCTATAGATTTGCATTTTTCAAATATTCATCGTCTAATAACTTTTTTGGAACTAAGTATAAAAAATACGCATAAGCGAGCTTTTTACTCAGTTTTGAATTCTCTAGAAAAAAGGCTATTAAGATTTTGAAAATAATTGATTTTTTCTTTTTCACATAAGTGGCCAAAATTTTGTCACTGAAAAATTAGGCAAATATTTAAAAATTCATAACTCTGTTCAATTTTGATGAATTTTAATTAACTAAAAGTGATAAAAAAAAGAGAAAAATAAGGCGCATTTTATTCATATAATTTGATAAAAAAAATACTAAGAAATAAAAAAGTTAAAGCCTAAAAACTAAAAAATTTCAGATTTTCTGAAAAAATTCATAAGTTTCTCAGAATGTGTATTTTTAACTTCGTTTAATGATAAAATAGCTAATTTTTAGCTCTAATAAAAAATCTTTTACATTACATGTCTATCATTTTTCTGAAAAAAGTTATGCTGCGTGAAAACCACTTTTCTGGTCCTATTTTAAGCGCTGATCACGAATATCACATTTATTTTCCACTACATAAACTTTTTTAGCGAAAATTAATTTTGAAGGCCCACTTTCCCATTCAGCCATTGCCGCCTTGGTTGTGCGTTGGGCTTATGTGGGGAGGGGTATACGGGTTCGAATCCCCTTGCAGTTTGTTAATTTTTTTGGGCAGAGGGAAAAGCGTAAATAACGTGAATTCTTTTTTAAAATAAAAAAATATATTTCTGATCAAACCCCGTGCATTGGAACACACTCAGCTCTAGAAATTCTAATCAGAAACCACACACTAAGCCATTAAAACCACACTCTAAGGCATAAAACCCCCACTTTAAGCCCCAAAACCCCCACAAAAACCCAACTGATCAGTCCCAACACTTCCGCAACACCTAGGTAGCGAAGCTCAAAAAGCGCGCAGCGTTAGACTACTCAAACAAAACACTGTTTTCACTATGTTGACAAGATGTCGGATTTTTACTGAGTAATGAATGAGATGACGGGGATGAATTGTCATAATATAAAATTTATTTTGTGAAGAATATTTAAAATTAACGAGATTAAAAATGTAATTGAATATTTTCGTATTCGATTCATTATTTATATACACAATTTTATGTGCGTATACATTCGATAAATTGATTGCATCAGCAATAATAATCATATTTGGGTAAATATTACATCAACGTTTTTCAATATTTCGCAGAAAGAGCGGAAGTGTTTGCCAACACTTATTTATTAAATTGCCACACTCCATTTGTATATTCATTATTGCCCCACTCACTCCATTTGTATATTCATAATTGTAATTTAAAAATATATTAATAATAAGTATAAAATGTATTATTTAAGTTCTAAGTGGTCAAAAAAAAATCTTTATTAAGAAATAATTTTAAATTGGCTATATTTATATAAATCTTAATATAATAAAATAAAAAGTTAGCCTAGCATACAAAAATATAATAAAAAATCTTGTAAAAGTAATTTGAGGTATTAATTTATAAAAAAATATAAAAAACTAGTTAATTAATTTAGATATATAGGAATTTTTCAAAACTTAAAAATGGGCGACACCATCTAACTTGGCGCAAAATCTTCAGAATCGAACGAAAGTAAAAAATTTTTGAAAATGCTACAAAAAAAGGCAAAAAATGCAAAAATATTGACAAAACCTCAAATATTGAGTAAAAATATTTTTTTAAAAAACCCCAAAAATATTTAATTTTATTTCGGGTTTACGTCTAAATCAGAAAATTTAAATGCAGAAATGCTTCATTTGAGTTCTCCTTTCTTCAATGCATATAATCCAAAAAATATTTAAAAAAATATTAGTGACATCCCTATTAATTATTAACTAAACTTTGCCAGATAAAATTCTCTTATATAAGCTTCAAATTTTTTGTAAGCGCTAAACAATTCGAAAATTGTAATTGTCGCCGAATTTTTTTTTGATCAAATTGAAAGATTCCATGGGATTGCTAAAATAATTATAACATATGCATAAGGGGTGGGATTTGGACTCGTTACTCGTACTCGTTACTCGTGATTACTCGTGATTTTTGACTACTCGTTACTCGTAACTCGTCTCGTTAGTCGTATTTTGCCACGAGTAACGAGTAATTTTAAGCACTGGTAAGAATGGGGTTCTGAAGAAAAATTGTTGCGAAAAATTTTGAAATTATAATTTTGAAGAAAAATTCCAAATAAATGTATTTTTATTAATAACCATTCCAATGAAATTTGGTGTGGTGGTGGAACTACAGTTTCTCTTTTTTTTGCTTGGTTAAAATCCTTCTCATGCAGGAATTTTTTTCAAATATCAATATCGGTTGAATTTAAAAATAAAGAATATAAAGTGATTCAATTTTACTGTTTTAATTCATAAAATGACAATTTTCTTTTTTAATTTCATTTTTTTAATTTTCTCGGCGGCACTATCGACACCGCGGACTTCTTTTAACTTAATTTTCGCGAAAAAATCTCCAAAATTGACCAGTTTTTTGGTCAAAAACTATTAGTAAAGCATTCCCAAATTTTCAAAATTTCTCCGGCGGCGCCCATCGGCACCGCCGACTTCCATTCGCTTAGGGTTTCTGAAATTCGGTAACAAAAATTTGCTACCAAACTGTTTACTAATTTTTTGTTCCGAAATAAATTTTTTCAAATTTATAAAAATAACAGGGTTCCCAAGTTTTTTTTCCAAAATAAGAACAAAGGGCTTAATTCCCAAATTTTTGCAAAACATAGGTAAAATGTTCAAAAAAGCGCGTATAAACTGAACAATAACATGCAATTTATTAAAGTAAAAATACAAATTGAGACCCTCAAAAGGCGGCCAGGCACGTTTCGGCCCCCACGTTTCGGCCCCAGACTCGTTTAGGACTTTGTAACTTTTTTCCAAGTCAACCAAATTTCACAAATTTGGTATCATTCTAAAGCTTTAAGTGTTTAGAAGGTATGAATAAGCTATTGCTAATCGATTGACCAATATAAAAAAAAGTTACAACATGAAAAACACTAAAAAGTCAGAATTTTGGTATTTTTTGGTTCATACATTTTCTGTAAATCGACTATTCTTTAAGACTTTTAGAAGTCTAATAGAGCTCATGAAGAGCTTTCGAATGATAATAAATTTGTTGCATTTGGTTGGCAATGAAAAAAGTTATGATACTTTAAATGTTGCTGGGCCGAAACGTGGGGGCCGAAACGACCCCTCCCCCTCAAAAGGAGAGTTTAATTCGGGGCGTACTCGTTTTACTCGTGTTACTCGTAATTTTTTGGCAATACTCGTTACTCGTTTTACTCGTACTCGTGATTTTCGGGACTCGTCCCACCCCTGATATGCATATACTTGCTTGATTTTGTTCATTCAATAAATTTCAAAATTACAATTTATTTTAAAAATTTTCGAAAAAATAGTGTTTTTATAACCACATTTAAAAATTCTAAAAATTATGAATTCAAAATAAATCTTAAAATATGGCTTATTAAAAAGACTAATTTTTCTCTTTCCGATGGTATATGCAAATAAACATTTATTTTGGAGGGCGTTTAAAAAACTCCGCAAAAAACAAATTCTCCGCTATGACAAAAATTAATATCCAAATTTTTAGGTTTTCTTAATATTTCAATTTTTCATCCTAAATTTTCCTTTTTCCCCAATTTCCGTGACTGTGAATCACGACGGCGTATCTCTAGTAAATACGGCAGATTATTCATAAAAATCCAAATCCATTAACTGCTTAGATTGACCCAATAAATTATTCTTTGGGCCACAATTAGGATCTAAAAAAATACATGAAATCATATTTAATTTATAAGAGGGCAAAATGGGACGGATAAACCGCACTTTGCTGGCCAAAATGTACAAAGCGAGGCGTTCACGAGCCAATTTGAAGATGGGAAAAGTGAACAAAATGAGAAACAAGCAGCAAAACAGCAAACATGTGATGCGAAAGCAGTCGCGCACTTTGACAAGGGTCGACGTATAATCAAATCCACTGCAATTCATACTATAGGGCTGGGGCTGTTGAATTTATATATATGAAAAAAATACAAGATTTTGAAAAAAATTATGTGATTGGGTCCGACGGGTGCCGAAAGCATCGCCGGGAAATTTCGATTGAGACCAAGAAATAGAAAACGAGCCCAAAAAAAACTCGAGACTTATCTTGAGTCGAGTCGAGACCGATATTTTTATGTGTTTCTAAAGATTTTATACTAAAAAAATATTTCATGATTTTTTTGTATGATATTTAATTATAAAGTAAACTATTAAATTAAGCAATACTACATTTTTAAGAAAAATATTAGAAATTAATGTAAAACCCAAGTTTTTAATAGTCATTTTATTAATTTATTTGCGATATAAATTATAAGCCTAGGCCTCTAAACCTAAGCCAGGGGGTCAAGACCTAAAAATTTTTGCAAAAATTAGCAAGACAATTTTATTTATTTCCAATTGTATTTCTTTTTTAATTTCTTTTTTTTTATCCGTAAATTAAATATGATTTCATGTATTTTTTTAGATCCTAATTGTGGCCCAAAGAATAATTTATTGGGTCAATCTAAGCAGTTAATGGATTTGGATTTTTATGAATAATCTGCCGTATTTACTAGAGATACGCCGTCGTGATTCACAGTCACGGAAATTGGGGAAAAAGGAAAATTTAGGATGAAAAATTGAAAGATTTACGAAAACCTAAAAATTTGGATATTAATTTTTGACATAGCGGAGAATTTGTTTTTTGCGGAGTTTTTTAAACGCCCTCCAAAATAAATGTTTATTTGCATATACCATCGGAAAGAGAAAAATTAGTCTTTTTAATAAGCCATATTTTAAGATTTATTTTGAATTCATAATTTTTAGAATTTTTAAATGTGGTTATAAAAACACTATTTTTTCGAAAATTTTTAAAATAAATTGTAATTTTGAAATTTATTGAATGAACAAAATCAAGCAAGTATATGCATATCAGGGGTGGGACGAGTCCCGAAAATCACGAGTACGAGTAAAACGAGTAACGAGTATTGCCAAAAAATTACGAGTAACACGAGTAAAACGAGTACGCCCCGAATTAAACTCTCCTTTTGAGGGTCTCAATTTGTATTTTTACTTTAATAAATTGCATGTTATTGTTCAGTTAATACGCGCTTTTTTGAACGTTTTACCTATGTTTTGCAAAAATTTGGGGTCCAAATCTTAGAATTAAGCCCTTTGTTCTTATTTTGGAAAAAAAACTTGGGAACCCTGTTATTTTTATAAATTTGAAAAAATTTATTTCGGAACAAAAAATTAGTAAACAATTTGGTAGCAAATTTTTGTTACCGAATTTCAGAAACCCTAAGCGAATGGAAGTCGGCGGTGCCGATGGGCGCCGCCGGAGAAATTTTGAAAATTTGGGAATGCTTTACTAATAGTTTTTGACCAAAAAACTGGTAAATTTTAAAGATTTTTTCGCGAAAATTAAGTTAAAAGAAGTCCGCGGTGTCGATAGTGCCGCCGGGAAAATTAAAAAAAAGAAATTAAAAAAAAAAATTGTCATTTTATGAATTAAAACAGTAAAATTGAAACACTTTATATTCTTTATTAATAGGGATGTCACTAATATTTTTTTAAATATTTTTTGGATTATATGCATTGAAGAAAGGAGAACTCAAATGAAGCATTTCTGCATTTAAATTTTCTGATTTTGACGTAAATACCCGAATTAAAATTAAATATTTTTGGGGTTTTTTAAAAAAATATTTTTACTCAATATTTGAGGTTTTGTCAATATTTTTGCATTTTTTGCCTTTTTTTGTAGCATTTTCAAAAATTTTTTACTTTCGTTCGATTCTGAAGATTTTGCGCCAAGTTAGATGGTGTCGCCCATTTTTAAGTTTTGAAAAATTCCTATATATCTAAATTAATTAACTAGTTTTTTATATTTTTTTATAAATTAATACCTCAAATTACTTTTACAAGATTTTTTATTATATTTTTGTATGCTAGGCTAACTTTTTATTTTATTATATTAAGATTTATATAAATATAGCCAATTTAAAATTACTTCTTAATAAAAATTTTTTTTTGACCACTTAGAACTTAAATAATACATTTTATACTTATTATTAATATATTTTTAAATTACAATTATGAATATACAAATGGAGTGAGTGGGGCAATAATGAATATACAAATGGAGTGAGTGGGGCAATAATGAATATACAAATGGAGTGTGGCAATTTAATAAATAAGTGTTGGCAAACACTTCCGCTCTTTCTGCGAAATATTGAAAAATGTTGATGTAATATTTACCCAAATATGATTATTATTGCTGATGCAATCAATTTATCGAATGTATACGCACATAAAATTGTGTATATAAATAATGAATCGTATACGAAAATATTCAATTACATTTTTAATCTCGTTAATTTTAAATATTCTTCACAAAATAAATTTTATATTATGACAATTCATCCCCGTCATCTCATTCATTACTCAGTAAAAATCCGACATCTTGTCAACATAGTGAAAACAGTGTTTTGTTTGAGTAGTCTAACGCTGCGCGCTTTTTGAGCTTTGCTACCTAGGTGTTGCGGAAGTGTTGGGACTGATCAGTTGGGTTTTTGTGGGGGGTTTGGGGCTTAAAGTGGGGGTTTTATGCCTTAGAGTGTGGTTTTTATGGCTTAGTGTTTGGTTTCTGATTAGAATTTCTAGAGCTGAGTGTGTTCCAATGCACGGGGTTTGATCAGAAATATATTTTTTTATTTTAAAAGTGAATTCACGTTATTTACGCTTTTCCCTCTGCCCAAAAAAATTAACAAACTGCAAGGGGATTCGAACCCGTAACCCCTCCCCACATAAGCCCAACGCACAACCAAGGCGGCAATGGCTGAATGGGAAAGTGGGCCTTCAAAATTAATTTTCGCTAAAAAAGTTTATGTAGTGGAAAATAAATGTGATATTCGTGATCAGCGCTTAAAATAGGACCAGAAAAGTGGTTTTCACGCAACATAACTTTTTTCAGAAAAATGATAGACATGTAATGTAAAAGATTTTTTGATAGAGCTAAAAATTAGCTATTTTATCCTTAAAAGAAGTTAAAAATACACATTCTGAAAAAACATGAATTTTTTCAGAAAATCTTAAATTTTTAGTTTTTAGGCTTTAACTTTTTTATTTCTTAATATTTTTTTATCAAATTATATGCATAAAATGCGCCTTATTTCTCTCTATTTTTATCACTTTATTTAATTAAAATTTATCAAAAGTGAACTGAGTCCTAATTTTTCAGTGACAAAATTTGGGCCACTTATGTGAAAAAAAAAATCAATTATTTCAAAAATCTTAATAGCCTTTTTGTAGAGAATTCAAAACTGAGTAAAAAACTCGCTTATCCTTATTTTTATACTTAGTTCCAAAAAAGTTATCGATGAATATTTGAAAAATGTAAATCTATAGGGGGGACCCTATTGAATTGCAAAATTGGAAAATTGAAAAATTTGTTAAAATTTTAAAATTTATTCTACTGAAAAATAAAAATCATATTCGTGATCAGCGTATAAAATACCACCAGAAAAGTGATTTGTATGCAATTTTGGGAGAATTTTTTTTTCCATTTGAACCCAATAGGGGTGGGTACTCTATTGGTCGGAAATTCGAAATCACTTTGAAAAATGGCATGCTAACAAAATTTTCAGCGAAAATTTTACTCATTCCAAATGGCAAATATCGTGAACATGGTACAAAATTTAATTCAATTGTCCAATATTTATGCGTAATTATTGCAAATTTTCTTTTAAAGATCAGCTTTTTGGCTCTGATTCTTTTATGGCCAAAATCACTAGCAAGTGGTTGGTTTGAGCTATCCTTTTACTAATTGTTGTTACAATTTTATCATTTGAAAGACACACAAGATGTAAAGGATATGGCAGATGAATTTTCGTCGCTAATATCCGCAACGTATGACATCGTTGCACATTTGAGATTTATGAGCAAGCATGCCGTGAATTTCATCCGCGTTGCAAGTCCAGTGGGCGCCTTTATTGCGACAGCAGTTAATAAAGCATTTGAAGTAAAAATTGTTTGAATGAATATTTATAAATTTGATTGTTAATCTTGAAATTTTAAGCCAGAATCAGACGAGCTACAAGCCATCAAAGAATTGCATGATTTGGTTAAAAAAAAGTTTGAGGAAATCTCAAAGGACATACACAAAGAAAGCATAGCAATAAAACATTATTTATTCGAACAGGACTATAAAGATGTATTGAAAACATAAAATAACTTTTGTTCATCAATATAATAATTTAAAAATATTTAAATTAAATTACTCAGAAATTTGGGTTATCTTAATTGATTTTAATTTTTAAAGAGAGTGACAAGGCCAGTGATTAATATCGAGCCCACTTACAAAAATATTACGGATCCACATAAAGATCGTTCCAAATTTAAAGAAAGATTCACTGCATTATGTGAAGATCGTTCATCACCGTATCATGTTCTGCTTGTGAGTATTATTAATAGCATAAATTTTCTAACTGAAAATGCCGAGCAATATATATTTCAAAAAACAATATTATTATTATTTTGTAGACAATGAAGGATAGCCTAGTTACGGATTGTCCTTTGCCATCAGAAGAACAAACCGATGGCTATGCCGCAATTCTTGAGCTTTTTCAAAAAATTGAACAGCGCCATCTGCAAAAAATCACTATTCCTATGGAGGAATACAAATTAATAAAAAGCTGTAAAAATATTAATATATTTAAAAAAATTTATAATTAAAAATGTATGCACTCGATAATTGATTTTAAGCACTTCTGGCCAAATCAGGGCGTGAACAACTGCAAAATAAACTAAATACAAGTATATTTTACAAAAAACCTTAATTTTACCGAAAGTAATTTAATCTCAACCTATAAAAAACAAAATTATTTTAACGCTTAAATAATGCGCATAAATGGTTTATTTAGTCCTGGACACTGCAAATAGTGCAGAGGTCGGACAAGCCTTGATCAAGCTGCATTCAAATTTTCATAGTCGGAATGATTTGTATGTAATTGCTTCCATACTCAAATATATATATTTTTTTTATTTCAGATGTTGGTTACGAACAATGGCGGATAGCAATGACTGGAAAAGAGAACCCATTTGTCATTTTGCGCAGATAGTGCGTTTGGATTTGATGAAAGCCGTGTGTTTTTAGTTGTTTTTTTATTGTAATTTATTACTTTGTTTATCAATTTAGTCTTTGATGGCTGCGCATTGCGCCGATTTTGCTTTCGTAAGCCAAAAAGAGGATCATTTAATTGAGATCGAGTTGTTGCTGCAAGAAATTGCTACCCATTTGGCTGACTGGATAAGCGAACTTCTGGTAAAAGGGGGGACTAAGGTTACCATTACAGTAGCTTTACTATGTTTAATAAATTAAAATTTGTATTTTTAATTTTATCTATTAAATTGACCCATCTGTTTGACTATTTGCTATTAGAATAGAGCGAGACCTGGGCAGAGAGAATTTTGTTCAAAAGAAATAAATTATTATAAAACTTTGAGTTTTCCTAAAAGCGAAAAACCTCCAGTACTGAGTAACGACCCCGGAACGCATCTAAATTTTGATCCTAGATTCCGTGGTTTGGTTGGGAATTGTTTTGAGTCCTGATCAGTTTCCGTAGGTGAGTGTTCCAACGTTTTGGATCCTAATCATTTTCAGACTTTTTAATTCAGAAAATCACATGGCCAAAAATCTCACGTATTCATGCAATAACTGCAATTGGTAATTCGCCTATTGAAGAGGATAAATACGCTTATAAATCTGTAGCGGAAAACATAAAGAAAGAACTTGATAAAATAGGCTCAGATAAGTAAGTAAAATTTATTGACATATTCGTGCTCAGCATGCAAACCAAAAGAGTTAATTATGAATAAAAATTAATAATCGAATTAAAAAAAATTTTTAAAAAAATTTGCCAAAAACGAAACTAAACTATATAAATAAAAAATTTTAACAAAAATAAACTCAATTTACATACTAAAAATAAGTTGGGTTTTTTGCGGCTTATAAATATTCACAATTTTTGGCTTTTCGGTTTTATTGGATTTGAAAATAATTAGGTTTTATTAGAGACCGGACAGGGCCTGGCCCTGTACAGGGTTTTGCAGGGCCCGGCGACCCGGCCCTGTGATTTTTTTGGAAAAACAGGTTGACAGGGTTACAGGGTTTTCAGAGGCAGGGCCCGGAACACTGCTGTTTTTGAAAAAGGCCAACCCGGCCCGGCCCTGCGGAATTTGATAGGGTTTTACAGGGTTATGATCTTAGCAAGAAATGTTCATTTTTGTAAATTTTTTTCAAATTTCACTACGAAAGTTGGTCTTACTTTTATTTTTTTTTCTGAGCCACCGACGTTTCGGTCCCCACGACCCGGCCCCGGGATCCTTTCGGCCCCAGAACAAAATAATAAAAACCTAACCCTCGGTTTTTTGATAATTGGACACTCGTTTTTAAAAACCAAACCTTAAATTTTTTGAAAATCTACATTATTTTTTGAACCCTAAGCCTAGTTTCTAAAAATTAGTTCAATTTAATTTATCACAAAAATTGGCTAGTTTTCAAGGTTAACCCACATTTGCGCCTAACCCTAAATGCAGTTTAGTAAATTTTAACATATTCACTAAATATTTAAAATTTCGATAGAAATTTCTATGTATCAAATCTTTTTTAGCTTAAAGATTATGAGCGTGAATTTCAAGGCACAAAAAAATATTTTTTAAACGGCGACGCCTATCGGCACCGCCGGGCATTCAATCTTTTTGGGATTTTCTAAAATAAGGCACAAAATTTAATATTTTTGGGGAAAATCTGTTAAGAAATCAACCATAAATTTTTAAAATTTCTCCCGGTGGCGCCTATCGGCACCACCGTACCCCCAGTTGTATAGGTTTTCTCAAAATTTATCGAAAAAATTCTCAAAATTTATCTAAAAAATTCTCAAAAATTGGTGCTTTTTTGACAAGATTTGCTAACAAAAAACACTCAAATTTCAAAATTTTCCTCGGCGGCGCCTATCGGCACCGCCGACCCTTCCTTTTTCAAAATTACAAATTTAATGTCTCATTTCTCATTTCAAAGCCAGAATTAATCAAAAAAATTGCTGGAGGAGAGAAATATGTCGCACATAAAATTTAGATGAAAAGGCAAGATCAAGCTCCAAAACAACGTTTTCAAAAAATGTACTTATTTTTGACCACTAAAACTTATTTTTGACTAGCGATGTACTTATTTCGGGAAATTTATTATACCAAGCAAATCGTTTCAATTTTTTAGGTTTTAACACTTACAAACCACTTTTGGAATTTTTTTTTATAACCCTGTAACCCTGTTCCGGGCCCGGCGATTTGAAAAACAGGGTTGCAGGGTTGACAGGGTTTTGAGCGGCAGAGCACGGTTGTTTTTGAAAAAGTCAGCCCGGCCCGGCCCTGTGGATTTGAAAAACCCGGTCTCTAGTTTTTATTCTTACTTTCAAATCTCGCTTAATTTATAGCTGATGCGTTTATTGGTATTTTGAAAGGTTAATTCTTCAAATGTTTAATTTAATTATTAATTTTGTATGTGCAATATTCAGCTATAGCTACACGATCTTCGTTTACCCTAATTGGACGCACCCAGAAGCAAAACAATTCATTTGCGAATCTGATTCTTGCTTCGAGTTGGTTGACAAAAATAAAATCAATGTGATCGTTGCTCGGGTTGAGGTCAACCCAGCCAATTTTGATACTTCATGCGAAGCAAGTTATTGGTTTACCCAAACGATAGAATCAGAAATGAAACAGATAATAAAGTAAGTTTTTTATTTTTAACTTTGTCTTTCTTCGGTAGGGTTCAAAATTATAATAAGTTTTAGATTCTTTAATTACCCCGAAAATTGTTATTGCATGAAATTTTTTTGTTAAGATTATGGTGGGATCGCAAACCACATTTGAAGCTCATTGATCTCGCAGAGGGTCTGAAATCATACCTTCAATTTTACCGTAATTTGGTCTTGCTACACAATTGGAAGTTGTTTAGTGCCGCTACCAAAATTACTCTTGGTGAATAAACTCTAACTTTTATTTTTTAAATTTTTTTTTGACAGGTGTTACTGAGACTTATATCGAATCTTCAAGAGCCGAACAGGGTTTCTATCATAAAATTTCCCCAACGTTTATTGATGCAGAAATTTTTTATGTTCACATGCTCGTCTGAGTAATGCGCTACATACAACTAGATGCGGATTCTTCAAATTTTTTCCTTTCCAATTAATCTTTTTTCTTAAATTCTTTTGTAATTTTGGAAAACTTTATCATTTTAGGTATTTCTTTTCTTTTGTTTCTATTTTCACTTTTTCAGATAAAATTTATTTGTGATTTGTTCATCATTTTTAAATGTAGCAATAATAAAAAAGTTGGTCAACTAATTTCCTAACCATTTTATTTCCATAAATTCGTACAAAAAAAATAAAGAAATGGATTCTTATGAAAAGTCCTGAAAAATTTACCATCTAAATATAATAAAACAAAATAAGTTTCTAATTTAAAAATAAAATTTATCAGAACATTTATATTGGCAAAAATTCCATTATTAATGAAATTTTTAATAAGCTTCAAAAAATTGAAATGTCGCTTAAAGGTGAAAAATAAATAAAGATAATAAATCTACATGCTAAAACGCTTTGCTCCGTATTCTTGAAGTAATCGGGCTGCAGTATAAGGCGGCTAAATAGGCACAAAAAATGACAAAATAGGCATAAACCCCAAAATAGTCACTAAAATAGGCAGCTAAAAATTTTTAGGCGATTTCTAATTTAAACAAAGAAACCGGGACGGGTAAACTCCACCATTACCCAGTCCCGCTCTACTCTACATAGTTTAAATAATATAGAAATTTAAGGAATGTGATTTATTCACCGAACTTTAGCAGGAATCGAAGCCACAAAAACAATGGACAGAAAATATAGATAGATGCCGCCTCCCTTTTCTTCTGCTGCTGCGGTTGTTCTCCCGTCTCCATGTGCAGTTGCGGCTACTTCTCTGCTGTTCTCTGCTCCTTCTCCGCCTTCGAGGTCCTTACCAACAGCAGCAGCAGCAGCAAAACTGCTGGCATTACTTGGTTTGCCAATTTTCAACTGGCCGCACTGACCAACACTTGGCCATCGCCCGCCCCTTTAAGCAGTTGCCGCACCACGCGCATGATCTCCTCCTGTACACAGCGTCCTGAATTTGGGCTCCAGGTTCCAAAAAGATTTGTATTTTTTTCCCTAAATTCAAAAATCAGAACGCCAAAATGTAAAAAATCGATAATTTCCCTTGTAAAAAAGTAAAGAGCCGATTTCAAGTTATAAATTTTACTTCGAAAAAATAAACAGGTTCGATAGAGGGGTCAAAATATGGGCCTATGCAAAATTTCAGGGAAATCTGACCACAAGTAAAAATTTTTGGCCAGCGAGAAATTTTGCTAATGATGAAAGATAGTCTGTGTCTACCCGTATTTGTGTGTCATTATCATTTTTTTTTGTTTGTCTAGTCGCCTGTCTGTCGTTTGAATTGGCGCGCAAAATATTAATTAATTCCTCGGCTACTTCGGTGTTTTGCAGCCCTCCTCCAGAAAAAATGCTCAATTAGAGGTTGTCAAGGTCGATTATCTCGATATACCACCCCCTCTCTGCCATCGAGGATGTTTGTTCACCCACCACACCTGATTTGCCAAGTCAAACACAACCGTCGTGTCGCCAAATGTTCGTCGCTTCAACAACCGATCCTGTTGCTCCTGTGGCTTCTGTGGGGATAGGACGAAATCTCGCCGCCGAAATCTCGCCGCCGAAATCTCGCCGCCGAAATCTCGCCGCCCGAAATCTCGCCGCTACAAAATCTCGCCGCCGAAATCTCGCCGCCCGAAATCTCGCCGAGACAAAATCTCGCCGTAGAAATATAAATAATCCATTTGTTCGCTTCAAATAATTTTACTCAAAAAACTTAGAAATTATTAGTAAACAATCACCGGATGCCATTAATGTCTACAAAGCAAGAAGCACAAGAAGAATAGTACATTCTTTTTTAATAAAAGAATCAAATCGATATCAACTAGGAAGAAACGGAAAGAAAGGGACGAAGACGATGCAGAAGTCATCGAAAAATAATTAATATGCAGAATGGGGGACAGGTCAAAATCTCGCCGTGACAAATCTCGCCGCAAAAAACCATAATACGCAAAAGCCGAAAAAATACCAATAAAAATAATGAACAACTTCTATAGCAATAATTAAAGCTTGGAAAATTTGAATTCATCTCGCAATAACATCAACAATATTCCCATTCTGTTCTGGCCCTTCCATTTGTTTTCCAATATATGCGGGTCACCCATTGTCATACCACAGCCCCAAAACAAATCGTGTGGCGAACTTTCGACCAATGTTTTCGAACCCGTCTTTAAGAGCATTTCCTTAAGAGTCGTGTTTTGTTGGAATTTCTTTCTAAGGCCTCGCATCATGACATCCTCACAAACGTCACGCCAAACGACAATGTTGAATCGCTTAATCTGACTGTTTTTTCCAAACTTTTTTATGACAGCTGTGTTGTCTGTGTTCATGATAAAATTGGCTGCTTCAATGTCTTGGAAAAATAAAGCTTTTTGATGCTGGTAGCGAGATTTTGTCTCGGCGAGATTTCGGCGGCGAGATTTTGTCTCGGCGAGATTTCGGGCGGCGAGATTTCGGGCGGCGAGATTTCGGCGGCGAGATTTCGGCGGCGAGATTTTGTCTCGGCGAGATTTCGGGCGGCGAGATTTCGGCGGCGAGATTTCGGCGGCGAGATTTTGGGGTGCACCCGGCTTCTGTTGTTGTGCCGCCGCCGTTTGTTCACCTTCAGCAGCAGCAGCAGTCTCGTCCATCGGCATCAGTCCGTACTTGTCCACGTGTTGAAGTTTGGCGCAGAACATGGCCGACTCGAGCGCGACCACGTAGGTGAACATTTTCTGGGCACTGATGTCCTCTCGGCACTTCATCCGCACTTGACATTCCCTGCACAAAAAAAATTCAAACAAATTTTTTTTGATAAATCTTAGAGAATACCTGTGGTGTCCAACATTAAATTTACTGCATTTTATTATTTGGCATTTTTCCCCAATCCAAAAACTCCTGCCCGTCAATCATACTACACCCAATTCCCATCATTTTCCAATGACCTATTTCTCGGGCTTTTCTTCTGTTCGCTTTCGCCTTCCCAATTCTTGTGTAATAAGCCTATTTTCGACCACCCAATTGTGTCTCTATTTAAGCTCTCATCCAACCCCAATAGAGAGGATTCTTCTTTGACACTATTGAATCAGGTTCCCTGCCTGAAGCGATTAAAACTCATTTAACTGGTGTTTTAATTTGATCACATTTTCCCATTTAAAACCATTTTCGTTCTTTTAAAATAAACTCAACAAAAGCCTTGACTCAAAAGTAAAACCCCCCAAAGAATTAGTGTACACAACAATACCCCTCTTCGTCTTTGTACACAAAAAAGTACAAAAATATCTCTGGTGCCTACTGTTGGGCATGTATGGCTTACACCTGAATAATTTTTAAAAAGTCACGCAAAAACCAATTTTCGAAGCTTAAATGCTTTAATCTGAACTAGAATTTCATCATATGGATCGACGACATTTCTTGCGTCTCAGAATTTTCAAATTCTACAAATTTTTTTGTAAAATGCTGTGTACCTCTTGCAAAAAAAAAATTTTTTTTTGTAAACCATGATTAGGTAGGCAAAGTCGAAGCAACTGTGGAAGGTCAGCCAAGTGATGCGTGGCTCAACCACCAGGCCAGAAATTGTCAGCAATTCACCAAAATCCCCCAATTTGATGCCCTCCGTCTAAAAAAATCCAAAAAATCAAGTGAATTTACAGGATGAACCACGGAAAGTTGTTTATGTTTTAAAAAAAATTTTTAACCGAGCGACTAAATAAAAAAAGCTTTAAAAACTGCGTTATACAAAAAATCAAAGAGAAAAATTTGACAAATTGGTCATTATTTACCGAAAACTCTTTTAAAAAAAGTTTTTCAGAGGTTTCTGCTCTGCTGTTCATCTCCATTAGCATTGTCATCATGACCTTGTTCGTCTTCAGAAACTGCAATTTTTTTGCTATTGAGTGATTCCGATGGCATCTCCAAAGTGGTTGGACTTTGTCCAGAAATTTGCTCTTGCCCCGCTGTCGTGGTTGGCTTTGTTGTTGTGGGCTCAGATGGGTACTGCTCGGGCAACTCGTCAAATGGCCTTAAACTAAAGGATATGGGAGAACCTCTAAAAGGGTGCCCCTAGCTCAGTTGGTTAGATCATTCCACGGAAATGAAGGGCGTAGGTTCGAGTCCCACCGGGCGCGTAACCTTTTACGTTCTACATGTGTTGCTCCTGGGTGGATCCCCTCCACACTGCTGGGACCTCTGGTCGTGATCGTGTGCCAAGTCCACTGGTGAAGGGCCAAGGAGAGCCCGAGGGAACGGTCTTCCGAGAGACTCGGGATGTGATGCCATAAGGAAGCGGAGTGTGGGAGAAAGTCGGATAAAGGACATGGGAGAACCTCTGAAAGGGTGCTCGTAGCTCAGTTGGTTAGAGCATTCCACGGAAAGGAAAGGCGTGGGTTTGAGTCCCACAGGGCGCGTAACCTTCTACGTTCTACAGTCCAATTCTTTGAGCTCGACAATCGAGTAGGCAAATGGAAGTGCCACGACAAACATTAATGCCGCCGTCAAAAGACGCCGTCATTGTATTAGTGAAACAGAAAAATTCATGGTAAAAATTAAAGATCAAAAGACATGCAACGATTTTTTCTTTCTTTTTGCTAAAATTTTTCTTGGTCGATCTTGCGCGTCTCGTAACAGTTTACGCGACGCGTAAAATATTAATAGAACGCGTAAAACCATCATTATGCCAAACATAAAAGACTAATTTAAAAAATTACTTGCCTATTTTGCGAGCCGTTAACTGCCTGTTTTGGATCCACCCTACTAATTTCGTGCTTTACGTAAGTAAGTACGGACCCGATCAATTGAGTGCCCATGATTGAGTGCCGACGATTGAGTGCGACCACGAGCCAAAATTTTGGCCGTTTTGAAAATATTTGGAATAATATTGGGGTTTTTGACAAATTTTGAAAAGATTTTGAAGATTTTTTTGACAAATTTTGGGAAATTTTGTCCATTCATTTCTAAAAATCACCTAAAATACAACAAACTAACAAAATTAAGATCAAAATTTCCGTTTTAACTCGAAAAGAATATATACTCTGTGCTTAAATATTTCGCCAAGAATTTATTTTTCAAAATTTGATGGATTTAATGGGGAAAATTAAGCCCGTTTTGTCCCGGTAAAAATGAACGGGACCGGGCCGCCCGGTCCAAAAAAGCCAGTTTTACCGGGCGGCCCAGTCCCGGTCATTTTCCCAAAAATGCCGGGACCGGGACCTGGGGTCCCGGGAAAAGCCCGGCGGGCCCCCGGTCCCGTCCGGGCTCTAAAAAATTCTTTCTTTCTTTTTTAATTTTCCAACCCATAAAATAGTTACTTTTTAAAAGCACAAAAGGAAAATAGATTGGGGTCAGTGAGTCGGAAGGCATTGTTAATTGCTAAAGATGTCAAAAATATCCACAAAATATGGCCAAAATGTGCACATAAATATTCATTAAATAAGCAATCGTTGAAAATTGGCAAGCCAAGTGATGCCAGCAGTTTTGCTGCTGCTGCTGCTGCTGTTGGTAAGGACCTCGAAGGCGGAGAAGGAGCAGAGAACAGCAGAGAAGTAGCCGCAACTGCACATGGAGACGGGAGAACAACCGCAGCAGCAGAAGAAAAGGGAGGCCGCACCGATGGAGGAGAGGGAACGACGACGGCAACGGCTCTATGAAAATCCGACACTGGAAAATCCGACACCGGAAAATCCGACACTGGAAAATCCGACTCAAGCGGAAAATCCGACACCGCCGGAAAATCCGACACAAGCGGAATATCCGACACTGGAAAATCCGACACTAAATTTAAATTTTTAAAAATAATTTATGAATTTTAAAATAATATTGATACCCTTAAAATAGGGAAACTAAATCAATTTAATCCGAACTTAATTTAAATAAGTTTTTTTAAATTGGTTCTACCATGCGGTAGGATATTGCCCGCAAATATTGAAGAGTGTGCCGATTGTTCCTTGTTGAGATTCATGTCTTGATTTTTAGAATATTTTTAATAACTGATGAAACGAATACAAACATTTTTTTACACTCAAAGTAAATTATTTTGAAATTAAAGTTCAAAGTAAATTGATTTAGTTTCCTAATTTTAAGGATATCAAATTAATTAAATATTAGTCTAAAATTCAAAATTTTTAAAAATTTAAAGTAGTGTCGGATTTTCCAGTGTCGGATATTCTGCTTGTGTCGGATTTTCCGGCGGTGTCGGATTTTCCGCTTGAGTCGGATTTTCCAGTGTCGGATTTTCCGGTGTCGGATTTTCCGGTGTCGGATTTTCCGGCTCCCGACGGCAACGCCAGCGACGACGGAGAACGATACTGTACAAAAGAGAGAGGCGGAGGAGGAGGGGAAACGCCAACTGATCGGCCAAGTCGAGCCAAGGGGCGAAGAACTGTGATCGGTCGCAATTTTCGGATTTAAATCGCCTAATTTATTTGTTTCAAATTTACGAGATATCCCTCTATATTATGCTTTTAGACCCGACTATGTTTCCCTATCTATCTATATTTTCTGTCCATTGTTTTTGTGGCTTCGATTCCTGCTAAAGTTCGGTGAATAAATCATCTTCCTTAAATTTCTATATTATTTAAACTATGTAGAGTAGAGCGGGACTGGGTAATGGTGGAGTTTACTCGTCCCAGTTTCTTTGTTTAAATTAGAAATCGCCTAAAAATTTTTAGCTGCCTATTTTAGTGACTATTTTGGGTTTTATGCCTATTTTGTCATTTTTTGTGCCTATTAGCAGTGCTGTTCGGGAGTCCCGGTCCCGGTCCCGAAAACCGGGATTTTCCCGGTTTTTTTTGGTCCCGGTCCCGGTCCCGAGTCCCGGTGTTTTAGTCCCGGTTTTCGGGACTTTTTTACACCCCTAAAGATTGACTTATGGACCAGAAAGTGTTAAGGATAAAAGCCCATCTTAGGGGGTCTACTTTTCATTTTTATGGCATTTTCCTTAAGAAATTACCCAAAATCCTGAAAAAGGTGCCAAAAATGCCGAAATAGGCACAAAAATAGGCGCCTAGGTATTACAAACAGTTGATTTTCTTGAATAAAAATGATTTTAAAACTTTGAAATCGCGTTTTAAAAAATGTCCTTATTTTGGACCCCAAATCCTTATTTTAACCAGCGATGTCCTTATTTTGCAAAATTTTCGATGGCCACCCTGTGCTAAATGACTAATTTCGATATTTTCAAATCATGCTTCACTTAACTATTCTTAAATGTTTAGTAATCAGATTAAATGGAAGGATCTGGAATTTTAAGTACTCAAAAACAAAAATTCAAGCAACAATTCTGAGGATGAAGAAACAGTTGAAAGATAAATTATTATTCACATAACAAAATGTTTTTCTTCAAAATTTTTCAAAAACACACCCCCTAAAATTGGCTTATGAAGTCCCGGTCCCGAAATGGTCCCGAGTCCCGATGTCTAGTCCCGGTCCCGGTCCCGATCCCGAGTCCCGAAAAATTCTTGGTCCCGAACAGCACTGCAAAAAATAATAATAATTTTGTAAATTTTTCACTGTTTGCCTTGCACTGAAAATAAAAAAATAATTTGAGGTGGGCCGGCGGTGCTGTTAGGCGCCGCCGGAGAAAATTTGAATTTGGGTGTTTGATAACAGATTATGCACAAAAAAAGAAGCGATTTTTGTGTATTTTGAGATAGATTTTTGAGAAAGCTTAAGCGAAGGGGCGGAGGTCCGATGGTGCCGATAGGCACCACCGGCAAAATTTCGAAAATTTGCATCAAATACCCATGTTTGAGCATTTTTTAATTGCTTGAAATCGGCTCTTTACTTTTTTACAAGGGAAATTATCGATTTTTTACATTTTGGCGTTCTGATTTTTGAATTTAGGGAAAAAAATACAAATCTTTTTGGAACCTGGAGCCCAAATTCAGGACGCTGTGTACAGGAGGAGATCATGCGCGTGGTGCGGCAACTGCTTAAAGGGGCGGGCGATGGCCAAGTGTTGGTCAGTGCGGCCAGTTGAAAATTGGCAAACCAAGTAATGCCAGCAGTTTTGCTGCTGCTGCTGCTGTTGGTAAGGACCTCGAAGGCGGAGAAGGAGCAGAGAACAGCAGAGAAGTAGCCGCAACTGCACATGGAGACGGGAGAACAACCGCAGCAGCAGAAGAAAAGGGAGGCGGCATCTATCTATATTTTCTGTCCATTGTTTTTGTGGCTTCGATTCCTGCTAAAGTTCGGTGAATAAATCACATTCCTTAAATTTCTATATTATTTAAACTATGTAGAGTAGAGCGGGACTGGGTAATGGTGGAGTTTACCCGTCCCGGTTTCTTTGTTTAAATTAGAAATCGCCTAAAAATTTTTAGCTGCCTATTTTAGTGACTATTTTGGGGTTTATGCCTATTTTGTCATTTTTTGTGCCTATTTAGCCGCCTTATACTGCAGCCCGATTACTTCAAGAATACGGAGCAAAGCGTTTTAGCATGTAGATTTATTATCTTTATTTATTTTTCACCTTTAAGCGACATTTCAATTTTTTGAAGCTTATTAAAAATTTCATTAATAATGGAATTTTTGCCAATATAAATGTTCTGATAAATTTTATTTTTAAATTAGAAACTTATTTTGTTTTATTATATTTAGATGGTAAATTTTTCAGGACTTTTCATAAGAATCCATTTCTTTATTTTTTTTGTACGAATTTATGGAAATAAAATGGTTAGGAAATTAGTTGACCAACTTTTTTATTATTGCTACATTTAAAAATGATGAACAAATCACAAATAAATTTTATCTGAAAAAGTGAAAATAGAAACAAAAGAAAAGAAATACCTAAAATGATAAAGTTTTCCAAAATTACAAAAGAATTTAAGAAAAAAGATTAATTGGAAAGGAAAAAATTTGAAGAATCCGCATCTAGTTGTATGTAGCGCATTACTCAGACGAGCATGTGAACATAAAAAATTTCTGCATCAATAAACGTTGGGGAAATTTTATGATAGAAACCCTGTTCGGCTCTTGAAGATTCGATATAAGTCTCAGTAACACCTGTCAAAAAAAAATTTAAAAAATAAAAGTTAGAGTTTATTCACCAAGAGTAATTTTGGTAGCGGCACTAAACAACTTCCAATTGTGTAGCAAGACCAAATTACGGTAAAATTGAAGCTCTGATTTCAGACGTTCTGCGAGATCAATGAGCTTCAAATGTGTTTTGCGATCCCACCATAATCTTAACAAAAAAATTTCATGCAAAAACAATTTTCGAACTTATTATTAAGGTGGGGCAAAATCGGTTTAAAACCGGTCCCCCCGGTTTTCGGTTAGGCCGGTTTTGCTACCCCCGGTTTTCGGTTTCGGTTTTTGGTCGACCCCCGGTTTTCGGTTTTTGGTCGACCCCCGGTTTTCGGTTTTTGGTCGACCCCCGGTTTTCGGTTTTTGGTCGACCCCCGGTTTTCGGTTTTTGGTCGACCCCCGGTTTTCGGTTTCGGTTTTTGGTCGACCCCCGGTTTTCGGTTTCGGTTTTCGGTTTATTCGGTTTTTAAAAAAAAATTTTATTTTTTGCTTTAAAATTTTTTTTCCAGAAAATGAAACGTTTAAAAAAGATCATAACAAATGCTAAATTTTTTTGCTATGTGAAATTTTCAGTTCTTCGTTTTCATCCCAACCAATTTCATCTTTATCTGGTTCCACAGCCGGTGCAAGTAACCGGACCCCATACGTTAGGTTTTCTCAAAATTTATTTATGTTTTTTGGGCAAGATTTTTACCGAAAAACACTCAAATGCAAAGGGGGAGGGCCGGTGGTGCCGACAGGCAGAGCCGGAGGATTTTTTTTTTTAAATTTATGGCCGAATTGTTAACAGATTTTCTCCAAAAATCAAAGGATTTTTTCCAAAAAAAAAAAAAACTCAAAAAAACATCAATACACTTTACTTTTAGGTACAAGAAAATTCAAATAAGTAAAAAAAAATTGAAAAATAGGCAGAAAAATTTAACACTTTTTTGACCAATTTTTTTAGTCTAAATAAAATAAAGTAAATTCTTTTTCCTTTTACAAAGGCCAAAAAAGCTCATTTGTTTTCAGTAAAAAATTTTTAGTTTTATTACATCAAAGGGGGAGGAAATAAAAATTCCAAATAGTTAGGGGAACCGCCTAGTTCGTCGCGGGACGTTTCGTCGCGGAGGCCATAACTTTTTTCTTTATTAACGAAACAAAATAAAAGTGGTTTGGTTCGAATGCATTTCATATTCTCTATTAGGCTGCAAAATTAAAAAAAATTTCGTTAAGGTACAAAAAAATTATGTCAAAAAACTCAAAAAACCGAGTTTTTCTGACTTATTTCGCCATAACTTTTTTGTAGCTCAATGAATCGTTTTAATTATTAGTTTTGGTCTAATTCAAACGGGTAAAAGGCAATTTTCTCCGGCAAGATTCAGTGTCGAAATTACATAGCACCGCACAACCATGCAAACAGTTACCAAAAAATAGACGGGAGTAAAAGGAATATCATTTTGGCCAAATGTCTTATACCAAATTCAAAATCTTCTTTGCAAATTTCAATTATTTATACAAAAAATCCCATTATTAGGGGTCTATTTTTCAAACCGAAAACCGACCGGTTTGGGACCCCGGTTTTCGGTTATGCCGGTTTTACTACCCCCGGTTTTCGGGTTTCGGTTTTTGGCCCAAAAAACCCGCTTTTCGGTTTCGGTTTCGGTTCGGTTAACCGTTCTTGCCCTACCCTACTTATTATAATTTTAAACCCTACCGAAGAAAGACAAAGTTAAAAATAAAAAACTTACTTTATTATCTCTTTCATTTCTGATTCTATAGTTTGGGTAAACCAATCACTTGCTTTGCATGAAGTATCAAAATTGGCTGGCTTGACCTCAACCCGAGCAACGATCACATTGATTTTATTTTTGTCAACCAACTCGAAGCAAGAATCAGATTCGCAAATTAATTGTTTTGCTTCTGGGTGAGTCCAATTAGGGTAAACGAAGATCGTGTAGCTATAGCTGAATATTGCACATACAAAATTAATAATTAAATTAAACATTTGAAGAATTAACCATTCTAAATACCAATAAACGCATTAGATAATAAGCCAGTTTTTTAAATCAGAATAAAAACCTAATTATTTTCAATTTCAATAAAACCGAAAAGTCAAAAATTGTGAATATTTATAAGCCACAAAACAGGGCTGCCTTTTGTACTTATTACTAAGAAATGTACTGATTTGAGCCAAATGTACTTATTTTTGTCGTATTTTAGTGATTTCAAGAAAATTTCCCATTTAAATGGTAATTTTTGAAAGAAATTTTGTTTTGAAGAGAAATTCTTAACATTTTTCTCTACAAATCGACAAAAATTTGTCAAAAATCGACCAAATTTCCTCAAAATCCCCAAAAATTGACAAAATTTAAAAAAACACACAAAATTTAGCCAGAAGCACTCAAAAAATAATGGCGGGCAGAAATATGTTGTAACTGTTAGATTTTGTTGAATAAAACGCAGTTTAAACCGTTAAGTTTCCTGTCCAAAAATGCACTTATTTTTGATCCCAAAATCTTATTTTTTACCTGTCATGTACTTATTTCAGAATATTTTACAAGGATAGCCCTGTGCAAAAACCCCAACTTATTTTTATATGTAAATTGTTTAGTTTTGTTATAATTTTTGATTTATATAGTTTTGTTTCATTTTTGGCAAATTTTTTTCAAAATTTTTTTAATTCGATTATTAATTTTTATTCATAATTAACTCTTTTGGTTTGCATGCTGAGCACGAATATATTAATAAATTTTACTTACTTATCTGAGCCTATTTTGGCAAGCTCTTCCTTTATCTTTTCAGCTACAGATTGATAAGCGTCTTTATCCTCTTCAATAAGCGAATTACCAATTGCATTTATTGCATGAATACGTGAAATTTTTGGCCATGTGATTTCCTGAATTATTCTACAAGGGTAGGGTGCGTTTCGCCCCCCGCGTTTCGGCCCCCATATTGCTTCGGCCCCGGGGTCGTTTCGGTCCCAAGTCAATAAAAAGTAAAAAAATTTTGTTTACAAAACAAAATTTGGAAATTTTTCAAAAAATTATGGGTGCGTAAGCCTAGGCCTAAGCGGGCTTAGGCTTAGGCTAATAATTCATAACATTTGAATAATTAAATTCCCAGCGAATTAATATACCCTGGAAGGTCGTAAACTGGTATAAAGACGCGACATTTAGTGCAACGGCCGAAGGGTTAAACGGCCTATACGGTGGAAAAGACGGGATTATGTCAGAACCTATTCGAACAGCATTGGGAACGATGGTTGAAAAATTAATATTCAGATTGGACATCATTAGGCCAATTGTAGAAGCACACAAAGAACTGAAGAGGGATTAGAAAAACTAAGGGAAGAGAGAGTCTTCCTGGCGGGTTTATTAGAACGAATTGAAGTTAAAAATAATGAATGGGATATTTATATTCGAAGCATGGGCGAAGAAGCCCAAAATGAAGAGAATGAAAAATATCGGTTATTTTCACACCATGGGAAGCATTTTTACGAATGGGTAGAAGAAGGAAGAGAAATGGTAGGTCGATAAATATTTTTTTGGCAAAAGAAGGCGAGGAGAGTTTAGCCGAAAGTGTTAAATCAGTTAGATTAATGTCGGAAAAAACGGAAGTGAGGGGAGATGAAATGGAAAATAAGGCAATCAATGAACATTTGGGGACCCGAAATACTCGGGAATTAAGAAATGGAAATGATATGATTAATTTACCGAGGGCACCATGGCCATACTTTGACGGAGACCCGCTTATGTGGCCTACCTTTTGGCACCAATTTAAAGTAAATATTGAGGATAAAAATATCCCGGAAATTCAAAAACGCTCGTACTTATTTATGAGCTTAAAGAGAAAGGCAGAAAGGGTGGTAAAGGGTTATTTAGCCACTGGACAAAATTATCGGCCAATTGTCGCCACATTGAAAAGACAATTTGGGGACTTAAAGTGATCATGAGTTAATAATTTGCCAGTGGCAAATGAATCAGTTGGTTCCCTGCGCTCATGTTTTGAAGAATTAGAACGAATTTGCCAAAAATTACAAAATTCGGAATTACATGAAGGGGAAGACGGAGAGAATATTTGAATAATTAAATTCCCAGCGAGTTAATATACCCTGGAAGGTCGTAAACTGGTATAAAGACGCGACACTTGGGCCCCAAACGTGGTGGCACAATTGTTGGGGCCCAAACGACCTGGCCCCTACAAAATGATGAACGTTTCAAAATTTATGATCATTTTGCCAAATTTGTTCCATGTGTTTGTGGCAACAAAAACATATTCTTTTCAATTTTCTGCTGCCCGTGTAAACAAAAAATTATAATCATTTTTAATATTTATAATAAAAAATTGCACATTTCTTACCAGCATTTTACTTATCCATTCAGCCACATGTGCTGAAGTTGTTTCCAATGACAACTGGATAACTTTAAACTTATTATCAATTTGCCATTCGTCATCCGCGTAAGTAATGTAAGCACATTGTGACGCCATCAAAGACTAAATTGATAAACAAAGTTATAAATTTGAAAAAGACAAACTAAAACGCACGGCTTTCATCAAATCCAAACGCACTATCTGCGCAAAATGTAAGAGCGGTTCTCTTTTCCATTCGTTACCATTTGCCATTGTAAGTAACCAACACCTGTGAAGTTATAATTTTCATACAGATTCTGACAATAAAACTCAGAAAATCATCCACTAGTAAACAGCGAAATTAATCGATTTAACCGATTTATTTTAATTTTTTAAATAATAATAAAATATATATTTGATTTAGATGTAATCACATACGAAGGAAAGGCATGCAAATCCGAATTCAACTTGATCAATGCTTGTCCGACCTCTGCACTGTTTGCAGTGTGTAGGACTAAATAAAATATTTATACGCATTATTTAATTGTTAAAATAGTGTTGTTTTTATTGTTTAAGATAGGATTTCTGTCGGAATTTTTTTTTGTAAGAAATACTTGTATTTAGTTCATTTTGCAGATGTTCTTGCGCAGATTTGGCCAAAAGTGCTTAAAATCAATTATCGAGTGCATACATTTTTAATTATAAAATTTTGAAAACATTATTTTACAGCTTTTTATTAATTTGTATTCCTCCATAGGAATAGTGATTTCTTGCAGATGGCGCTGTTCAATTTTTCGAAAAATCTCAAGAATTGCGGCATAGCCATCGGTTTGTTCTTGTGATGGCAAAGGACAATCCGACGCTAGGCTTACTTCCATTTTCTGTAAGATATTTTGACTTATAAAAATATTTTAGCTCGTTAGAATTTTAAATCATTAAATTCAATGCTAAGTACTTTTTCTTGCTTATTACCATGTTTTTAGAAAATACAAATACTCACCAACAGAACATCAAACGGTGACGTAGCGTATTTACATCGAGCAATGAAGTCTTCTTTAAATTTGGAACGATCTTTGAGTGGGTCCGTAATATTTTTGTATAAGGGCTCGATAGCATTCAATGCCTTTGTCACTGTCTTTAAAAAATAAAATGTTAGATTAAGATATCGGATTTGCGGTTCGGTCAGTATATTGAACGATAAGTATATAAAAATTTCGAAAAATATCGATAGCTAAACCAACTGACTAACTAGAATTCATACTTTAAATCCAATTAAATATTTTTAAATTTTTCTTGCAAAACAAATTTATTTTACGTTTTCAATACCTCTCTATATTCCTGTTCGACTAAATAATAAGTGATTGCTTTTGTTTCGTGTTGTATGAACTTGAAGAGAGCTTCAAACTGTTTTTTTACAAAATCATGAATTTCTCTTATGGCTTTAAGCTCTCCCGGTTCCATTTGCTTAAATATAAACAATGTAAATAATAAATGTGAAAATAATTAAATTAATATCTTTCAAATAATTTTACTCTATGTGTATCAGTTCCGTATGTGATTATGCCGGCAACTGGACGTGCTATGCGCCCGAAAGTCATGGCATGCTCGCTTACTATTCTCAATTTTTTAACGATGTGCCACGTTGGTTTGGTTAGTAACGAAAATTCTCTTGCGATTTCCTGCACTTCTATTGTGTCTTGAAAATAATAAATTTAGCAGAAACAAAGTGAGCTAAACCGACCGATTGCTAATGCTTTTGGCAGAGAAAAACCCAGAAACAAAAAAATGATCTTTAAAAGAGAATTTATAATTATGCACAAATATGGTGAAATTAGAAAATTTTGTACCAAGTTCAGGGTGTTTGCCATTTGGTATGTGTTAAATTTTACTGAAAATTTTGTTAGCATGGGGTTCATCAACCCGGAAACTCGTCACTTAGCGGAAGCCCAAAAACTCAACACCGTGTATTGTTAAAGACCATTATTTCCACAAAAAAAAACAAATTCGATATAGGTATATGGTATTATGCGTAGGTTCTTCATGTCTAAGAGTTATGATTATGATATTGCAAAATGATTAGACTACTCAGACAAAACATTGTTTTCACTATGTTGACAAGATGTCGGACTTTCACTGAGTAATGAGATGACGGGGATGAATTGTCATAATATAAAATTTATTTTGTGAAGAATATTTAGAATTAACGAGATTAAAAATGTAATTGAATATTTTCGTATTCGATTCATTATTTATATACACAATTTTATGTGCGTTACATTCGATAAATTGATTGCATCAGCAATAATAATCATATTTGGATAAATATTACATCAACGTTTTTCAATATTTCGCAGAAAGAGCGGAAGTGTTTGCCAACACTTATTTATTAAATTAACCCATTCCATTTGTATATACATTATTACCCTACTTCATTTGTATATTCATTATTGCCCCACTCCTTTTGTATATTCATTATTCCCCACTTTTTTTACGCCATAGCTAAGCGATGATGCGTAAAAATCACCCCAGTAGTATAGGGGAGGGGGGGTATTCTTGCCCCCCCCCCCTTCCCCATTTTTTCGGAATGCCCTTTCCTCTCGTCAAAAATATGTCCAAAAGGAAAGTAAAGAGAGAAATAGTCATACACACACACGCACGCAAGCGACAAGTGAGTGTGAAATTATCAAAAATATTGGACCCGGTCTTAAGATTGATGACAAGTCTCGAACTCGGTCTTAAGTATAAATGACAAGTATCGGACCCGGTCTCGAGTCTTGGTGACAAGTCTCGGACTCGGTCTCGAGTCTTGGTGTCATATTGTTCTCGGTTAATGCGTCTAGCAAAAAGCCGGTCTGTGTTTGTCTAAGTCTCATTTCACACTATTTTCTTCTCGCTTCTTTAACACTCACCACAACACCAGAAAAATATCATTTTTTCAGATATTTTTTAAATATATTTTAATGTTTTTTTGATTATGTAAGAAATTGATACTATTTTTTTAATATTTTGTTGAAAATTTTGTTTAGTATATTATTATTTTATCTTAATTTATAATCCTGTTGGAAGAAAAAAATAAAAGATAATTATATCATATCATTTAGTTAATAAAATCATTAGTTGGGGTTCCTCAAAAAATGCAATGATTTTCTTAATGATATCTCAATTTCTTGGCAATTGACAGTCGAGATTAGCTGCCCTGCATAATAGCCATACCACTTATTCTAATTTGTTGATAAAGGCTTAAAAGTGATAAGTTATGGTTGCACTGTAAAAAATTTTAAAAGCATAAAAAAATTTTCTTTTTATGACGCTCGCTTATCACCAAAAAAATTCAGCGATTCCTAAATAGAGCAGCTGGTCCTGGTTAATAAATGACGATCATTATCTCTCAAAAAATTTCTGACGCCGACAGTTGAATTAATTAAAAGCGCAGCAACCCAGTAGTACGGAAAAATAGCTAAAAATAAGAAAATAAATTAATAATTTAATAAATGTATATTTTTCATAAGGCGTTATTTTTTATAAAATTTAAAAAGGTAAGGGCGACAATCGGTGTCACTATAAAAAGTATTTTAGCAATTTTTTTGCAACATGAACAACGTAAATTCTCTCCTGTGCCACCAAAAAAAGGCACGTGACATGTTTCGTTTTTTGAGTCACGTAACCACCGGAACGTGCCACCCTGTGCCACAAAAAAAGGCACATGACTTTTATTTTCAAATGGGCAAAGTGTTCCGTCGTGTCTCGGGCTGTGCCGTTTCGTCAGTGGAATTTTTAATGATCGAAAATCTTTAGGATCGTATTTTACGAAATTTAAAATTTCCTTTATTCCCAAATTTTCTTCAATAAATTCTACCCGCCTGATCAGCCTTCGTTGAATGGCACACCTTTGACAGCAAAGGAGGGTCCGCTTCCTTCAGTTGTCGTTCGGTTGATGTCCTGGTCCTCAGCAATTTGTTCGATGTTCCATTGCAGTAAGTGCGCAAGGAGTTCAGTTATTTGAATGTTGCTTGGGACAAAAAACCAAATTATTTCTGGACAACCGATTTTGACCCCCCGGGGAAATATTTCCGTTTTCCCCAAATTTAGAAAAACCACACAATTAGGACTTTAAGACACTCACAAAACCAATTCAAGACCGTCAAAGCAAAAACACAAATTGGTAATTTTTTATTGTAGAGGAAAGAGAGGAAAGAATTACAGTCAGGAAAATATTGTCTTTTACGGAGAAGTGAATGTAAGATGGTGACGGGAAAAAACTTCTCCCCACAATTTCTACTAATGGAGAAAAGCAAAGAAAACATCGAGATGAACATAATAGATAAATAATAAAAATTGTGGGAAAGAACAGAGATGTTTAATTAATAAAATTAAATGAAAATATGAAATTAATTTAAAATAAATCACTGATCAAAAATACTTATTTTTCCTAACTCTTCTTCTCCGATTCCATTCAAGCCACTGTTGCTTTGTGTCTTCATTCATTTTTCCAAAAACGATGCTGGCATAATAATTTTAGGACTTTTTTTGGGATTTATCTTAAAAATTTTTTAAGAATCTCTTCACATTTTAGCATTTGTTCGTCTGTTACTTTTTTAAATTAAAGTCCTTAAATAAACGATAAATACATTTTTTTTGTTCTATTAACTATAATTGAGTTTTTAAACTGAATATATATTAGTTATTTAAATTTAATAATTTTTCTTATTTAGCTAATGGAAAATAAATCTTTTTTAAAAATACCCAAAGAAAAAAGACATTATCGAAATAAAAAAAATTATTTTACGCCAAACAAAAAAATACTTGAAAAGCCAAAATTGATCCAAGCAAAAAAAGTTATGGTATTGAGGAGATAAAGCAAATTCAAAATTACTTTGACGATGAATTTCGGAGAAATTTTTAGTTGCTGCATTTTCAAAAGTAAGTCCTTAAACATTTCACAAGTTATGTAAATTATTTAGGAATTTGGTTTAAACCCAGTGTTTAAAGGAAAAGGACAAAAAAAATTAATTATTTCGGTATTTCTTGAGAACGGACATTGGGATGGTAATAACAGTAAACTATAAAAATTTTTTTTTATTTTTTTAGGTTTAAAAAGCATTCACGTTTTACGTGCAGTGAATGTGACGCTGAAAACAAAAAATGTGAAATTTGTGGCTTACAGAGAACTCGGCATTATACATGGTGCTCGCTAAACTGTGCAAATCCTGTTTTAGCGTTTTTAAAATGGGCCTTATCATTAGGGATGTGATTTTTAAGTTTTTACTTATTTTTTCTGCGGCTTTAACTCGACGAGAAATGCACGAAAAACACATTTTTTGTCCGAAAATTTCCCGTTTTAACGCCCTTATCCGACTTTAGAAATCCTTTTTTTTGATATTTGCCCTTAAAAATCCTTATTTTGGATGTTCGCCCTTAAAATAAGTTTTTGCCCATATTTTGGCGTTTCGCCCTTATTTTACTCATTATTTTAGGATTTTTGGGAAATTTCTTAAGAAAAATGCAAAAAAAAAGAAAAATACACCCCTAAGGATTGGCCAAAAAAAACTTCAAAAATACACCCCTAAGAACTGACTTTTTGAAAACCAAAAAATTTTAGACCAAAATTTGTCAAATAATTTTTTTTAAAAAAATAAAATTTTACTAAGATATTTGCAAAGAATTTTTGCCTGATAATTTTGAAATGTACCGCATTTGTAACTGCAATCAGTGAATAAAATTGTTTGCCTTAATTTTCACTTATTTACATAGAAAAACACAGCAATTTTAATAAATTTCACCCCTACATTTGAAACTTTTTCGACCTTATTTACGGCCTTATTTTGGACTTTTTCGCCCTTAAAAATCCGTTCTCTATTTATCATTCAAAAAATTTGATACATATTGTTACGCTCATTATGCTGGTAAAATAATAATTATTTGTTTTTTTTTTCCACTTCCGGTCCGAATGGCGATTCGCGTCCAGACATTTGCGGGCAGACATTTGCGGACGAACTCGAGAAAATTTTTCTAAAAGCCATTATGGAAAAAAATTCTGACAGCTAAGCTGGCCTCATTAGTACGGTCTTTCAAATTGAATACTAAATTATTTTTTTCCGAGTTTTGCCCGCATATGCCCGTCCGCAAATATCTGTCCGCAAGTGTCTGTCAGCAACAGTCTGTTAGCCTGGCGATTAGTGTTAAAAAATGTCCGAGTGTCGAACGTGTGAGTGACGAAATCGCGAGTGTTGGAATAACACTAAAAATGTCCAAACGTCGAACTAACGAAAAACTTAAATTTTAACAAACAAAATAATTCCCACAATAGTTTAAGGCTTCATTTGATGTATGCCATGCCATACAGTACATGCTTTATTAATTTATAAAAGTGAAACGAAAAAACTTTGAAATTTTTAGTGCTTTAACCGTCATTCGGACGTTTTTAAAGATAGGAAAAAAACCAATTTTTGAGATAGAACAGAATGGTGCTACGACAAAAGGTTATACGACTTTTGCGGCCAAGACATTTGCGGCCCAGACATATGCGGCCCCAGCAGAAATCATACATCTGCGGCCCGACTAGTGCGGCCAGACATTTGCGGCCCAGACATTTGCGGCCAAAAATGTTAAGGGTATTTTCAGACATTTGCGGCCCAAATTTATGAGAAATTTTGCGGCCCAAGCCAAAATCGGACATTTGCGGCCCGTATTTATGAGAAATTTTGCGGCCCAAGCCAAAATCGGACATTTGCGGCCCAGACATTTGCGGCCAAAAATGTTAAGAGTGTTTTCAGACATTTGCGGCCCAAATTTATGAGAAATTTTGCGGCCCAAGCCAAAATCGGACATTTGCGGCCCGTATTTTTGCGGCCCATTATTAATACCCAATTATTTTTTGTCAAATTTTGCACCTTTTCGGTTTCTTCTGCATCATAAATGCCAAACATGTGATGAGAAAACTAATTATTTTTTTAACTTCATTCGGGTTCACAAATAAATTTATTTATTTATTTTGTTAAAATTTATATCCCAAAATCGCCTTATAAATATGTTGAAAATGATAGGGCCATCAAAGATTTAATTTTGCGATATGACAACGACGAAGAAAGGAATGATGATGATGACACATTATTGCAACATTTAAGCGCGCTCCAATATCGTCTCGCAAATGAAGTGTTTCAAGAATTTTGATTTTGCGTAATGACTTGGAATTAGAAAAAAAAACAAAATTAAAAATTGATGTTTGTTTTCTGATCACATGTTTGGCATTTATGATGCAGAAGAAACCGAAAAAATGCAAAATTTGGCAAAAAATAATTGGATATTAATAATGGGCCGCAAAAATACGGGCCGCAAATGTCCGATTTTGGCTTGGGCCGCAAAATTTCTCATAAATTTGGGCCGAAAATGTCTGAAAACACTCTTAACATTTTTGGCCGCAAATGTCTGGACCGCAAATGTCTGCCCGCACTAGTCGGGCCGCAGATGTCTGATTTATGCTGGGGCCGCAAATGTCTGGGCCGCAGATGTCTTGGCCGCAAAAGTCGCAACACCCGACAAAAAGTGCAAAAAGGGGCGATCGAAAAAAAGGTGCAAATTTTCTTAATGATTAGTAAATTATCTACAGACAATTGAATACAATTGGAAATAAATAAAATTGTCTTGCTAATTTTTGCAAAAATTTTTAGGTCTTGACCCCCTGGCTTAGGTTGAGAGGCCTAGGCTTATAATTTATATCGCAAATAAATTAATAAAATGACTATTAAAAACTTGGTTTTTACATTAATTTCTAATATTTTTCTTAAAAATGTAGTATTGCTTAATTTAATAGTTTACTTTATAATTAAATATCATACAAAAAAATCATGAACTATTTTTTTAGTATAAAATTTTTAGAAACACATAAAAATATCGGTCTCGACTCGACTCAAGATAAGTCTTTCATTGCAATCAGTGCTGCACAAAGTTTTTGTGTCTTTGACTTTCGGCACCTTTTTTTGATTTTCATTTCTGGTTTAAAAAATGGATGATCTTCTTTTCGATTTCGTTTCCGAAAATCCCTTAAGGTTTTTGTCCAAATTAGCCAAATTTTTTAGCAAATTAGACCCAAATTTTCAAAAATTTCCCCGGTGGCGCCTATCGGCGGCACCACCGCACCCCTTTTACTGATTTTTTGTATTTTGATTTAAATTTTCGAAAAGAGGATTTTTGACATCCAAATGAGGCTTAGAAAATTTTCATTTGCAAGCCCCGAATTAAACTCTCTTTTTGAGGGTCTCAATTTGTATTTTTACTTTATTAAATTGCATGTTATTGTTCAGTTAATACGCGCTTTTTTGAACGTTTTACCTATGTTTTGCAAAACAGCCTCGCTTTGTACATTTTGGCCAGCAAAGTGCGGTTTATCCGTCCCATTTTGCCCTCTTATAAATTAAATATGATTTCATGTATTTTTTTAGATCCTAATTGTGGCCCAAAGAATAATTTATTGGGTCAATCTAAGCAGTTAATGGATTTGGATTTATGAATAATCTGCCGTATTTACTAGAGATACGCCGTCGTGATTCACAGTCACGGAAATTGGGGAAAAAGGAAAATTTAGGATAAAAAATTGAAATATTAAGAAAACCAAAAAAATTGGATATCAACTTTTGTCATAGCTTCGAATTTTTTTTTGCGGAGTTTTTTAAACGCCCTCCAAAATAAATATTTATTTGCATATACCATTGGAAAGAGAAAAATTAGGCTTTTTAACAAGCCATATTTTAAGATTTATTTTGAATTCATAATTTTTAGAATTTTTTAAAATAAATTGTAATTTTGAAATTTATTGAATGAACAAAATGAAGCAAGTATATGCATATCAGGGGTGGGTACGAGTCCCGAAAATCACGAGTACGAGTAAAACGAGTAACGAGTATTATTAAAAATCACGAGTAACACGAGTAATACGAGTACGAGTAACAAGTAATTTTTATTTTCAAATTTTAGTGAAAATTTTTTTTTTCATATTAGTATCGTACAATTTAATGTTTGATTTTCTTTTATTCATTGCAATCAGTGCTGCACAAAGTTTTTGTGTCTTTGACTTATTCGGCACCTTTTTTTGATTTTCATTTCTGGTTTAAAAAATGGATGATCTTCTTTTCGATTTCGTTTCCGAAAATCCCTTAAGGTTTTTGTCCAAATTAGCCAAATTTTTTAGCAAATTAGACCCAAATTTTCAAAAATTTCCCCGGTGGCGCCTATCGGCGGCACCACCGCACCCCTTTTACTGCTTTTTTGTATTTTGATTTAAATTTTCGAAAAGAGGATTTTTGACATCCAAATGAGGCTTAGAAAATTTTCATTTGCAAGCCCCGAATTAAACTCTCCTTTTGAGGGTCTCAATTTGTATTTTTACTTTAATAAATTGCATGTTATTGTTCAGTTTATACGCGCTTTTTTGAACGTTTTACCTATGTTTTGCAAAAATTTGGGGTCCAAATCTTAGAATTAAGCCCTTTGTTCTTATTTTGGAAAAAAAACTTGGGAACCCTGTTATTTTTATAAATTTGAAAAAATTTATTTCGGAACAAAAAATTAGTAAACAATTTGGTAGCAAATTTTTGTTACCGAATTTCAGAAACCCTAAGCGAATGGAAGTCGGCGGTGCCGGTGGGCGCCGCCGGAGAAATTTTGAAAATTTGGGAATGCTTTACTAATAGTTTTTGACCAAAAAACTGGTCAATTTTGGAGATTTTTTCGCGAAAATTAAGTTAAAAGAACCACTTAGAACTTAAATAATACATTTTATACTTATTATTAATATATTTTTTAATTACAATAATGAATATACAAATGGAGTGTGGCAATTTAATAAATAAGTGTTGGCAAACACTTCCGCTCTTTCTGCGAAATATTGAAAAATGTTGATGTAATATTTACCCAAATATGATTATTATTGCTGATGCAATCAATTTATCGAATGTATACACACATAAAATTGTGTATATAAATAATGAATCGTATACGAAAATATTCAATTACATTTTTAATCTCGTTAATTTTAAATATTCTTCACAAAATAAATTTTATATTATGACAATTCATCCCCGTCATCTCATTCATTACTCAGTAAAAATCCGACATCTTGTCAACATAGTGAAAACAGTGTTTTGTTTGAGTAGTCTAACGCTGCGCGCTTTTTGAGCTTCGCTACCTAGGTGTTGCGGAAGTGTTGGGACTGATCAGTTGGGTTTTTGTGGGGGTTTTGGGGCTTAAAGTGGGGGTTTTATGCCTTAGAGTGTGGTTTTAATGGCTTAGTGTGTGGTTTTTGATTAGAATTTCTAGAGCTGAGTGTGTTCCAATGCACGGGGTTTGATCAGAAATATATTTTTTTATTTTAAAAGTGAATTCACGTTATTTACGCTTTTCCCTCTGCCCAAAAAAATTAACAAACTGCAAGGGGATTCGAACCCGTAACCCCTCCCCACATAAGCCCAACGCACAACCAAGGCGGAATTAGCTATTTTATCCTTAAACGAAGTTAAAAATACACATTCTGAGAAAACTTATGAATTTTTTCAGAAAAGCTGAAATTTTTTAGTTTTTAGGCTTTAACTTTTTTATTTCTTAGTATTTTTTTTATCAAATTATATGAATAAAATGCGCCTTATTTTTCTCTATTTTTATCACTTTTAGTTAATTAAAATTCATCAAAATTGAACAGAGTTATGAATTTTTAAATATTTGCCTAATTTTTCAGTGACAAAATTTTGGCCACTAATGTGAAAAAGAAAAAATCAATTATTTTCAAAATCTTAATAGCCTTTTTTCTAGAGAATTCAAAACTGAGTAAAAAACTCGTTTATGCTTATTTTTTATACTTAGTTCCAAAAAAATTATTAAACGATGAATATTTGAAAAATGCAAATCTATAGGGGGACCCTATTGAATTGCAAAATTGGAAAATTGGAAAAAATTTCATCTACTGAAAAATAAAAATCATATTCGTGATCAGCGTATAAAATACCACCAGAAAAGTGATTTGTATGCATTTTGGGAGAAATTTTTTTTCCATTTGAACCCAATAGGGGTGGGTACCCTATTGGTCGGAAATTCGAAATCACTTTGATAAATGGCATGCTAACAAAATTTTCAGCGAAAATTTTACTCATTCCAAATGGCAAATATCGTAAACATGGTACAAAATTTTATTCAATTGCCCAATATTTATGCGTAATTATTGCAAATTTTCTTTTAAAGATTAGCTTTTTGGCTCTGATTCTTTTATGGCCAAAATCACTAGCAAGTGGTTGGTTTGAGCTATCCTTTTACTAATTGTTGTTACAATTTTATCATTTGAAAGACACACAAGATGTAAAGGATATGGCAGATGAATTTTCGTCGCTAATATCCGCAACGTATGACATCGTTGCACATTTGAGATTTATGAGCAAGCATGCCGTGAATTTCATCCGCGTTGCAAGTCCAGTGGGCGCCTTTATTGCGACAGCAGTTAATAAAGCATTTGAAGTAAAAATTGTTTGAATGAATATTTATAAATTTGATTGTTAATCTTGAAATTTCAAGCCAGAATCAGACGAGCTACAAGCCATCAATGAATTGCATGCTTTTGTTAAAAATAAGTTTGAGGAAATCTCAAAGGACATACACAAAGAAAGCATAGCAATAAAACATTATTTATTCGAACAGGACTATAAAGATGTATTGAAAACATAAAATAACTTTTGTTCATCAATATAATAATTTAAAAATATTTAAATTAAATTACTCAGAAATTTGGGTTATCTTAATTGATTTTAATTTTTAAAGAGAGTGACAAGGCCAGTGATTAATATCGAGCCCACTTACAAAAATATTACGGATCCACATAAAGATCGTTCCAAATTTAAAGAAAGATTCACTGCATTATGTGAAGATCGTTCATCACCGTATCATGTTCTGCTTGTGAGTATTATTAATAGCATAAATTTTCTAACTGAAAATGCCGAGCAATATATATTTCAAAAAACAATATTATTATTATTTTGTAGACAATGAAGGATAGCCTAGTTACGGATTGTCCTTTGCCATCAGAAGAACAAACCGATGGCTATGCCGCAATTCTTGAGCTTTTTCAAAAAATTGAACAGCGCCATCTGCAAAAAATCACTATTCCTATGGAGGAATACAAATTAATAAAAAGCTGTAAAAATATTAATATATTTAAAAAAATTTATAATTAAAAATGTATGCACTCGATAATTGATTTTAAGCACTTCTGGCCAAATCAGGGCGTGAACAACTGCAAAATAAACTAAATACAAGTATATTTTACAAAAAACCTTAATTTTACCGACAGTAATTTAATCTCAACCTATAAAAAACAAAATTATTTTAACGCTTAAATAATGCGCATAAATGGTTTATTTAGTCCTGGACACTGCAAATAGTGCAGAGGTCGGACAAGCCTTGATCAAGCTGCATTCAAATTTTCATAGTCGGAATGATTTGTATGTAATTGCTTCCATACTCAAATATATATATTTTTTTTATTTCAGATGTTGGTTACGAACAATTGCGAATAGCAATGACTGGAAAAGAGAACCCATTTGTCATTTTGCGCAGATAGTGCGTTTGGATTTGATGAAAGCCGTGTGTTTTTAGTTTTTTTTATTGTAATTTATTACTTTGTTTATCAATTTAGTCTTTGATGGCCGCGCATTGCGACGATTTTGCTTTCGTAAGCCAAAAAGAGGATCATTTAATTGAGATCGAGTTGTTGCTGCAAGAAATTGCTACCCATTTGGCTGACTGGATAAGCGAACTTCTGGTAAAATGGGGGACTAAGGTTACCATTACAGTAGCTTTACTGTGTTTAATAAATTAAAATTTGTCTTTTTAATTTTATCTATTAAATTGACCCATATGTTTGACTATTTGCTATTAGAATAGAGCGAGCGAGACCTGGACAGAGAGAATTTTGTTCAAAAGAAATAAATAAAACTTTTCAAACTTTTTAATTCAGAAAATCACATGGCCAAAAATCTCACGTATTCATGCAATAACTGCAATTGGTAATTCGCCTATTGAAGAGGATAAATACGCTTATAAATCTGTAGCGGAAAACATAAAGAAAGAACTTGCCAAAATAGGCTCAGATAAGTAAGTAAAATTTATTTACATATTCGTGCTCAGCATGCAAACCAAAAAAGTTAATTATGAACAAAAATTAATAATCGAATTAAAAAAATTTCGAAAAATTTGCCAAAACGAAACTAAACTATATAAATAAAAAATTTTAACAAAAATAAACTCATTTTACATACTAAAAATAAGTTGGTTTTTTTGCGGTTTATAAATATTCACAATTTTTGGCTTTTCGGTTTTATTGGATTTGAAAATAATTAGGTTTTTATTAGGGAGACAGGGCCGGGCCCTGTATAGGGTTTTGCAGGGCCCGACGACCTGGCCCTGTGATTTTTTTTGGAAAAACAGGGTTGACAGGATTACAGGGTTTTCAGAGGCAGGGTCCGGAACACTGCTGTTTTTGAAAAAGGCCTACCTGGCCCGGCCCTGCGGAATTTGACAGGGTTTTACAGGGGTATGATCTTAGCAAGAAATGTTCATTTTTGTAATTTTTTTTAAATTTCACTACGAAAGTTGAAGTCTTACTTTTATTTTTTTTTCTGAGCCACCGACGTTTCGGTCCCCACGACCCGGCCCCGGGATCCTTTCGGCCCCAGAACAAAATAATAAAAACCTAACCCTCGGTTTTTTGATAATTGGACACTCGTTTTTAAAAACCAAACCTTAAATTTTTTGAAAATCTACATTATTTTTTGAACCCTAAGCCTAGTTTCTAAAAATTAGTTCAATTTAATTTATCACAAAAATTGGCTAGTTTTCAAGGTTAACCCACATTTGCGCCTATGCCCTAAATGCAGTTTAGTAAATTTTAACATATTCACTAAATATTTAAAATTTCGATAGAAATTTCTATGTATCAAATCTTTTTTAGCTTAAAGATTATGAGCGTGAATTTCAAGGCACAAAAAAATATTTTTTAAACGGCGACGCCTATCGGCACCGCCGGGCATTCAATCTTTTTGGGATTTTCTAAAATAAGGCACAAAATTTAATATTTTTGGGGAAAATCTGTTAAGAAATCAACCATAAATTTTTAAAATTTCTCCCGGTGGCGCCTATCGGCACCACCGTACCCCCAGTTGTATAGGTTTTCTCAAAATTTATCGAAAAAATTCTCAAAATTTATCTAAAAAATTCTCAAAAATTGGTGCTTTTTTGACAAGATTTGCTAACAAAAAACACTCAAATTTCAAAATTTTCCTCGGCGGCGCCTATCGGCACCGCCGACCCTTCCTTTTTCAATATTACAAATTTAATGTCTCATTTCTCATTTCAAAGCTAGAATTACTCAAAAAAATTGTTGTAGGAGAGAATCCGGGCCCGGCGATTTGAAAAACAGGGTTGACAGGGTTGCAGCAGGGTTTTGAGCGGCAGAGCACGGTTGTTTTTGAAAAGTAGCCCGGCCCGGCCCTGTGGATTTGAAAAATCCGGTCTCTAGTTTTTATTCTTACTTTCAAATCTTGCTTAATTTATAGCTGATGCGTTTATTTGTCTTTTGAATGGTTAATTCTTCAAATGTTTAATTTAATTATTAATTTTATATGTGCAATATTCAGTTATAGCTACACGGTCTTTGTTTGCCCTAATTGGACTCACCCAGAAGCAAAACAATTCATTTGCGAATCTGATTCTTGCTTCGAGTTGGTTGACAAAAATAAAATCAATGTGATCATTGCTCGGGTTGAGGTCAACCCAGCCAATTTTGATACTTCATGCAAAGCAAGTGATTGGTTTACCCAAACGATAGAATCAGAAATGAAAGAGATAATAAAGTAAGTTTTTTATTTTTAACTTTGTCTTTCTTCGGTAGGGTTCAAAATTATAATAAGTTTTAGATTCTTTTATTACCCCGAAAATTGTTTTTGCATGAAATTTTTTTGTTAAGATTATGGTGGGATCGCAAAACACATTTGAAGCTCATTGATCTCGCAGAACGTCTGAAATCAGAGCTTCAATTTTACCGTAATTTGGTCTTGCTACACAATTGGAAGTTCTTTAGTGCCGCTACCAAAATTACTCTTGGTGAATAAACCCTTTAATTTTTAGTTTTTAAATTTTTTTTTGGCAGGTGTTACTGAGACTTATATCGAATCTTCAAGAGCCGAACAGGGTTTCTATCATAAAATTACCCCAACGTTTATTGATGCAGAAATTTTTTATGTTCACATGCTCGTGTGAGTAATTCGCTACATACAACAAGATGCGGATTCTGCAAATTATCTTTTTTCTTAAATTCTTTTGTAATTGTCGGCAAATCCGTTCTAATTCTTCAAAACATGAGCGCAGGGAACCAACTGATTCATTTGCCACTGGCAGATTATTAACTTATTTTGTAGCGATTCTCTGATCACTTTAAGGTCCCCAAATTGTCTTTTCAATGTGGCGACAATTGGCCGATAATTTTGTCCAGTGGCTAAATAACCCTTTACCACCCTTTCTGCCTTTCTCTTTAAGCTCATAAGTAAGTACGAGCATTTTTGAATATCCGGGATATTTTTATCATCAATATTACTTTAAATTGGTGCCAAAAGGTAGGCCACATAAGCGGGTCTCCGTCAAAGTATGGCCACGGTGCCCTCGGTAAATTAATCATATCATTTCCATTTCTTAATTCCCGAGTATTTCGGGTCCCCAAATGTTCATTGATTGCCTTATTTTCCATTTCATCTCCCCTCACTTCCGTTTTTTCCGACATTAATCTAACTGATTTAACACTTTCGGCTAAACTCTCCTCGCCTTCTTTTGCCAAAAAAATATTTATTCGGAAAAAAATTATGGTAATTCATAACTAATTTTAAATTTAATTTTTTTTTAACTAAGGTAAATTACTTCCATCACTACCTCCCGTTAACGATTATTGTCCCGCTTCTATGAAAGATGCTGAGTTCGAAAATTTTCAAAAATGGTTTATAGAAAACCAAAACACTCCTTTTTTATTAGGTAAATAAGTTTTATTAGGTAAAACCAAATGTATTTAAAAAACTAATTTAAGAGGAACAATTAAAAATATATTGTGGGCAAGACACTGAAATTTTATTAAATGCTATATTACGAATGAGAAAAATTTTTATTGAAATTAAAAAAGATGAGTTTAGTCCGAATGGATACGATGTTTTTAAAGTTAAGAAATTTGAATTATTAATTAGAGAAAAATTTTTTAGGATTCTACAACAATAGTAGGGACCGCAATAAAAATATACAGATCCAATTTTTTAAAAGAAAAACATATAGCCATAGTTCCCGAGGGAGGGTTCGTGTAGCTTGCAAAATCTAAATAAAGGTCTATCATTGCGATGTAGGGTCGTTAATCAAAAAACCCTCAAAATTTTATTTTGGGGCGTAGCTGATCAAAACGGGCGTTAATCAAAAAACCCTAAAATTTTAATTTTCGGGCTAGTTGATCAAAACGGGTTAGTCAAAAAACCCTCGAAATGATCTGGGGCGTAGCTGATCAAAACAGGCGTTAGTCAAAAACCCCCTCAAAATAAAAGTAAGATATATGTGAGAAATAGGATTATCCAATCCCCCATTTTCGAAATTTTTTTTACGAATAATGGGGGTGCGCGAGGAAGAGGAAGGGTGTAATGTGTATCAGGGATGGCGACGATTCCCGATGTTTTTGAGACCGGAATTCCGATTTCCGCCAAAATTTGGGGCATTGGAATTCCGATATTTTTGGGAAAAAATCGAATTAATTTTGAATTTTCTCAAAATTAGACCCAAAATCAACCATCTTTGGTTAAATAAGTTACCAAAATACCCACAAGTTTTAAAAATTTTCAGTCGCTGGTGCCTATCGGCACCACCGGACATAATTTCGCCTATGTTTTCTCAATTACTGCAAAATTTAAACTTTCATTGGTCAACATCTGTGACCAAAAAACACCATTCTAAAATTCCCTACACCTTCCCCTCCCACGCTCCTTTGAATTTTGAAAGAGCCAAAAAATATAAAATAGCTTAATTGTGGCGAGTGAAACCTAGTATAATTTTTATTCAGGGTTCCCAGATAAAAATTTTCAAAATCATTTTTGGCTGGCAAAAAACATCAATACCATTTTGAAAAAATCAAAATGATTATAATTTTTATCACATCTGGGAACATTATTTTTATTAGCTTGTTACATTTCGAATTAAAAATTATATAAAATAATTGGTTTTTTTGTTAAAAAAATTTCCGATTTTCCGATTTCCGATGGTTTTTGGACAGGAATTCCGTTTTCTCATTTTAAAAACACGAAAACGAAAACGAAACGAAATAAATTTGTCGAACGAAAACGAAACACGAAAACGAAACTGAAAAAGTGCCTAAAATGTAGGACGAAACGAAAACGAAACGAAATTTCGCACACTCCTGGTCGGTGCACTAGGCTAGTTGCATTTAAATTCAAGCCGGACATGCAGCCAAAGAAGTGCAAACTGAGTCTGTTCCATTTGCATTGCGCCCGGAAATCGAACAAGTAATTGAGGAATGGATCAAAGATGGTGTAACAAGTGACAAATGAGTTACGCCATTGGTAATTATGCCAAAACCCGGAAATAAAATTCGCTTATGTTGTTTTCAAAGTTGAATTTGAAAGAAGCATATCTTTAACTTCCATTTGATGATAAATCCAAAGAGTGCTTAACTATCTGCGCCCACAAAGGACTTTTGGTGTTGCATCAGCGCCAGCGTTTTTCAGCAAGTTAGATATTGTCGTGACAGGGTCAAACGATGCTGAACATTTAAAGAAATTGGAAATGGTCCTTCGAATTCAAAAATTTGGGCTTCGGGTAAAAAAGTAAAAGTCTTCTTTTCTTCAAAATGAAAGTGCCTATGTGGGGCATGCCATTGACAAAGAAGTCTTCTGAATGGCAACAGAATAAGGGGAGGCCATACAGAAAATGCCAGCACATCAAAATTTAAAGGAGTTGCAATCCTTCTTGGGGATGGTTGGATAATATGGAAAATTCATTCCGTCAATGGCGACTAGTTCGGAGCCGTTAACGAGTTACACCGGTCAGAGGTAAAATGACATTGGGAACAGAGACAGCAGGAGGCATTCGAGCAGATCAAAGTAATGCTGTCATCGAACGAAATGTTGGCCCATTTTGATCAAACAAAGCCGCTTTACTTGGCCATCCACGCATCTGACTATGGAGTCGGAGCAGTGCTTTCCCATAAAATGGCAAAAAGAGAGAAGATTGGGGGTATTGCTTATGCCTTAAAGACCTTGAACTCAGCTGAACGTACGCGCAGTAATTCTCGAAGTGGAAAAATTTAACCAGTATTTGTACGGTAGATATTCATCTTACAGATTGATCATGAGCCTCTTATGCCAAGTCCAGAGATTGATCAGATTTGTAACGAAAGCTATGTAGTGAATGAAATCAACGAGAAAATCAAAATGCCTTGCTAGTCACAGTGAAAAATATTGCAAAAGAAATAAGAGTGATTCGGTTCTTGCAAATGTAAAAGATTTTGTTCTCAATAGATGGCCTATAAAGGTATAAGACGAAACAATTTGTCCATTTTCGCTTGTAAAGACGAACTGGAGTTGAACAACGGATGTTTGATGTTGGGAGCAAGGACTGTGATTCCGAAAAAATTCCGAGGGGACAAAGCTGATACACGAGACCTACTCGAGAATTGTCAGAATAAAAGCTTTGACCAGGCAAAAAGTGAGGTGGCCGGGTATTGACAAAGACATCAAAAACATCAGAAAGAAATGCAAAATTTGTCAGGAAAAGGCGCCGGAGATGTAATAAGTGCTTTTTAGGGTAGGCCAAGAACGGTTAACTGAACCGAAACCGAAACCCGGTTTTTTAGGCCAAAACCGAAAACCGGGTGTCCGAAAACCTGCCTAACCGAAAACCGGGGTCCCAAACCGGTCGGTTATCGGTTTGAACAATAGACCCCTAATGATGGGACTTTTTGGATAAATAATTGAAATTTGCAAAGAAAATTTTGAATTTGGCATATGAGATTTGGTCAAATAATATTTTATCTTTCACTCCCATCTATTTTTTGAATAACTGTTTACATTTTCATGGTTGTGCTTCGTTTTCCAAAAATTGATTGGGTTCAGTACCGCCACTAAACAAATGTATCTTATTTTTAATTTTTTCACAACAATTGACCTTTTCATTTGATATTTTTAAAAAAATATCCCTAACTATTTTAAATTAATTATTTAGGGCTAAAAATCTCTTAACAAAATCTGACCAAAATAAGAAAAAAATTTCTCCAGTGGCGCCTGTTGGTACCACCGGCTCTCCCCCTCTGAAGTAATAAAACTAAAAATAAATATTTTACAGTACTATTGGCGCAAAATTATGGAAGTTTTTTACTGAAAAAAATTTAAGCCTCTTTGGTTTTTGTAATAGGAAAAAGATTTTACTAATTTTATTTAGACTAAAAAAAATTGGTCAAAAAAGAAAAGTGTAAATTTTTTTTGCCTATTTTTCATTTTTTAGTACTTATTTGAAGGTTTTGGTACCTAAAAGTAGAGTCCCTATTGATGTTTTTTGGAGTTTTTTTTTTTTTTGGAAAAAATCCTTTTCATTTTTGGGGAAAATCTGTTAACAAGTCGGCCATAAATATAAAAAAATTTTTCCAGCGGTACGGTGCCTATCGACACCGCTGTCCCCTGACAATTACATTTTTTATTTTAAAAACAAACAGAAACCCCTATAAATCAGGTTTTTCACCAAGGGCGCGTCGGCGGTGTCGATAGTCACCGCCGGGAAAATATTGAGAATTGGAGTGTTTTTCGATAATTGAGAAAACCTAACGTATGGGGTCCGGTTACTTGCACCGGCTGTGGAAACAGATGAAGATGAATTTGATTTGCATGAAAACGAAGAAATTGAAAATTTTACATAGCAAAAAATTTGATTTTTGAATATCTCTCAAAGAAGAAATTCCTCTTTCCCGAGTCTTTACCACACGATGTAAAACTTCTTTATCACAGAACAACATAAATTACAAGAACCCCTCAGTGGCGATGGTGGTCGCGCTGCGTGCTGGCGCGTTTTATAAATCCGCCATTTTTACCGATTTTCAGACAATAAGTCATCATAACTTTGCTCAAACGCAACCAAATTAAATAAACTTGCTATCATCCGATAGCTATTGGTTAGCTCTATAAGTCTACCAAATTTCAAAAAATTTCATTCAATTTTTAAATAGTTATGTCATTTTTTTGTACCTTTTGGACACTACTTTTTTAATTACTTAATCAAATTTTTTGAAATTTGGTAGACTTATAGAGCTAACCAATAGCTATCGGATGATAGCAAGTTTATTTAATTTGGTTGCGTTTGAGCAAGGTTATGACTAGGGATGCAGAAAATATGGAGTAAAAATCGCGAAATATGGCCATAAAATATGGTCTTAAAATCGCAAAATATGGACATAAATATGGAAAAATGCCAAAATATGGACAAATATGGACCAAAATATGGGCATAAAATTTTATTAAAAAATTTAGCGTTGTTTATAATTGCAAATGAGATATATATTTCCAAATTTTGGAGTGAAAACGCATTCGATATCAAATTTTTTGATCAGAAATATAGAAAACAAAATTAGAAAAAATTTTAGAAAAAACTTGAATTTTCTTTATTTTTGAGGGCATTTTTTGATAATTTTCAAGAATTTTTTTTTTCGTTTTTATTGCATTTTTCTCATGAAATTTTCCAAAAATGCCAAAATATGGGCATAAAATATGGGCAAAATGCCAAAATATGGACAAAATATGGAATATGGACATAAATCGCGAAATATGGAAAAATATGGAAAATATGGATTTAAAAAACCATCCTAGAAGCTTCAAACCAAGCTAAAAAGACGTTTTTCGTGCGTTTCATGCCATTACAAGTTCAGGAAAAAAATATGGATTTCCATATTTTCTGCATCCCTAGTTATGACAACTTATTGTCTGAAAATCGGTAAAAATGGCGGATTTATAAAACGCGCCAGCACCGTCGCGTTGGTGGCGGTGGTGGCGGCGGCGGGGAGGGCCGCCACCCCTCAGTGGCGATGGTGGCGAACGAAACCGGCCCAGCAGAAGAAGAATTAGAGGAAGAAGAAGAAAGAAACCAAAATGTTGCATCAGTGGCTGAGTCCAAGTCACAAGAAAACCAATAAATTTGTTAAAAAGACTAACCATTTCTAAATGAGAAAAAATTGACATTAAAAATATCAGTTCAACATTGTACCATATGAGTCCATTCAACTAACCCCCCTCGGTTACTTGGACATAATTTTCTTCCTAATCGATCAGGGTTTATATTCTAGGGTACTTAGAACGCTTCATGTCTCTGATATACATATTCAGGGTTTCCATATGTGATATTTTATCATCATTTTGTTGACTTTTGAAGGGGTTAATAATTATTTTTATTTTTTTGAAATGATGATTTTGTGGCTTTTTGGAAATTTGATGATTATTTAGTTTTTCAGGGTTTTTTGGATAAAAATCTTCTAAAATTAGAATTTTTAGGCGCCTGTCGGCACCAACGCACACCCTTTCTTTTTTTAAATTTAAAAAAACACGCCGAAATCTACTAATACATAAATAATAACTTTAAATTTTATGGAGAGAAAAACAATCATTGATACCTAGAGCTGGGATTTTTATGTAAGAAAAATCGCAAAGTATGTAAATAATATGTATTTAAAAAATGCTTCGAATTTTTAATCAATTTTTTTCTTTCTCTAGACGAAAAGGAAAAGACAATGAATGAAAAAAAAATTTATAAATAAAAAAGATGAATAAATATGGTTTCATTTTATTATTTTCGTTTATAAGTTGTGAAATTTATTAATAAGTTGAATAGAAAGGCAAATTATTTTTATTGTTTCTTTTTGTCATCTTTTTTAACATGAATTTCTTTTAAAATTAAGCAAACCGGTGATGATTGTATTTATTTAACATATTTTATAAAACTGGCTAATTGGGAGCACAACCATCTCATTAGTTACTTTAGACACGTGAAATTTTACAGTCGCAACAATAATTTATATATTTTTATTTAATGTCATTTTCTTGGCCAAAACGTCCGTTAATTAATTTATTTATTTTTAGTTTTTCTGTTATGTTCTAAAATAACCGTGATGTTGCCTAATTATCTTGTTTCAATCTGTTTCTACTTTTCAACTTTTCAGCATTTCTTAATTTTTAATTCATATAAAAACAATTATAAAAGAAAAAAAAAATAAACAATGATTACGCAGAAAAAAATAATAATTTTGACTTCAAATTAATGCTAGCAGAAGCCTAACCCTTTTAGTAAAATTTGGACAAAAGCTCTCTAAGTTTCAGTTTACCTCGTAAAGAAAGCCTAATATTTCAAAAAAATTTTGATTTATTGACAAATGGTTAGGAAATAATTTTTTTTTCATTGTGTTGAACAAAAAAATAAATATGTGAAGCGTTCATATAGGCCAGTACAAAAAGAATAATAAGCGCAAGATAAAAAAAATCACTAATAATCATCTGTTCAACTGTTGGAGGGCACAGCGTGTGCTTCCGCCGGCATGGACATTGACATTCTGTATCCGGGTACTGTACAGGTTTGTATTGTTGGGCACAGTTTGGACCATTGTTGCCGAATTTCCCTTCCAAAAGGGCACCATTTTGCGCATCATTCGCCCAAATTGGATACGCATGTCCTTGCAGAGGGCCATCAAAAGGATCTGCAACCAAAACAGTAGCATTGTTAATCATTTATCATTAATTAACTTTTAAAATTTCTCTAATTATTAGGGATGCGATTTTACCACCTTTCGGTGGCATTTGCCACCTTTTTTTGGGGTGTTGCCACCATTTTGCCACTTTTTTTAGAATTGCCACCATTTGCCACCAATTTTGGAATTTTGTAAATTATTTAATTTTTTCTAACAATAAGCCAAATTTTATCATTTATTCTTCATTTTTTTCAATTGTCTAACTAAAAAATGTTAAAAATGGGCATTTTTTACACAATTTTCTTTATAATTTTTATTCACTTTCTCAAAAATTTCCCGGCGGCGCCTATCGGCACGGCCGGCCCACCTTAACATAAATTCTAATTATAAAATCACATCTGAAAAAAAAGAGGCAAAAATGCAACCCCGATTTTGATTGTTCCGGTGCTTATCATTTATTTATTTCCAACTTTGATTTGCTCTAACTTATGAGACGCAGTGAAAATTAACATTTGAAAATTTATATGCATTTTTGAACGATTTTTGCCGCTAAAAATTACATGCCACCTTTTTGCCACCATTTTTAATCCCGGCGCCTCCATTTTGGACAATCGAGATCGCATCCCTGCTAATTATGTTAATTAAGCTAAATGTTGTTTATTAATTGCAATTGCCTCATCCGACACATAATAGAAAAGGCCGAACAATTGATACGGGTAATACAACTGTTGCCCGATTGGATGGTCATCACAGAACAGAAATTCTGTGAACCATTTATTGCTCATTAAAGTATTAAGCAAAGAAACGCATATCGAATGGATTTGATTGGCTAAGCATAGCACAGTAATCCGTGTACTGTCCTTGTCCGAAGAAGTGGCACTTTGGACTTCACCAGAAGTGTTACAATTGCGATTATGCACTGCAAAATTAATAATTTTAGATAAAAATTTTCTGTCGAGCTATGACAGCTTGGTAATTTGTTAATTCTTCCCGGCGGCGCCTATCTGAACCATCGTACCCCTCTATCCCTGTAGGGTTTCTCAAAATATAACTTAAAAACTAGGGTAGGTCAAGACCGGTTTAAAACCGGTCCCCCCGGTTTTCGGTTAGGCCGGTTTTGCTACCCCCGGTTTTCGGTTTCGGTTTTTGGCCCAGACCCGGTTAACCGAAAACCAAAGCTACGATTCATTTTGCACACGGTAAAACCGAGGGGCCTTCTTTTGAAAAACGAATTCCTCCATCCTGATTTCTTGTTTTGTGGCAACTTTATCTGATGAGTAGGGCTGTCACTAATATTTTTTTAAATATTTTTTTGGTATATGCAAAATGAAGAAAGGAGCTCAAATCTGATTAGGACGTAAAAAACTCGAAATAAATGAATATTTTGTTGTTTTTTTAAAAAAAAAATATTTTAGATTTTGATGATATTTTGGGCTTTTTTGTATTTTCGTCAATATTTGTAATTTTTTGGAATGAGCTCAGCAAAAAATTTTTTTTTGTCAATTCTTTACACAATTTTGGTCAATATTGCCAAGTTTGAAATCAATTTTTTCGGAATATGCCATTTCCAGTAGCAAAATGGCGGATTTAAGAAACGACCCAGCACGAATTACGTTAAGGAAATATTACATTCAAATTTGCAGACGAATAAGAATGTTTTTAATACAAACTTTTCAACAAATGCATCAGTGCGTTTAATGAATTGTTTGGCCATTGGTAAGGGAAATGTGAGCAATTGGTTGATTTGATCATATTTCACCTCATCATCATTAACTTTTGATGAAGGAATTGTGAGCAATTGGTTGATTTGATCATTTTTCACTTTTTCGCCATCTTTTGATGAATGCATTTTCAGAGAATAGTGTAAAATTTGGCCAAATCTTAAACATTCTTTTCCATATTTCCAATTGTATCCCACTGTTTTGGCGCAGTTCAAAAATGCTACTGGAAATGGCATATTCCGAAAAAAATTGATTTCAAACTTGGCAATATTGACCAAAATTTGTGTAAAGAATTGACAAAAAAAAATTTTTTGCTGAGCTCATTCCAAAAAATTACAAATAAAATATTTTATAAAAAAAGTGTTTTTTGCTTCCATTTTTCCCCATAATAACTCATCCAATGTACCAATTAAAACACACTTTGCTGATCAAATGTACAAAGCAAATCGTTCGCGAGCCAATTTTAACATGGGAGAAGAGAACAAAATGAGAAACAGATTAACATTGTTTTATGCGTTAACCGTCATAATTATCTTTTAGGAAATTTTCATTCCCTTTGAATTTTTTTCTTTCAAGTAATTTTCGAGTTTCCAGACCTCCATTGGAGGGATTAGACCAACTTGGTCAATTACCTTTTTTAGCATTACAAAGTTATAATAATTAGATTTTTGTAAATTTTTCGATAGTTTACCGCCTGGTTTTTCATTCTGAAGTTAGGTGCAAAATGCGAATTTCTGAAAATTATAAAAAACTGAAAATTTCTTTAGATCGGCAAATTTCTTAAATTTTTGAAATCATTAGTAAATTACAAAACGACCAGATAATTTCCCCAACGCATTTAGGATCGCGTAGCCTTGGTCTTGGAAAAATTATGTGCATATTTTTCATTTTTATGTACATATTTCGACATTTTTGGTGTATATATTTTGCGCATATTTTGCGATTTATGTCATATAATTTGGAGCCCTTTTATATATATAAAAAAAATTTAATGCAGCCTAGATAAATTTTCCGAAATAAGGACATCGCTGGTTCAAAATAAGGATTTGGGATCAAAAATAAGGACATTTTTAAAACACGTTTCCAAAGTTCCGGACAATTTCGATCAAAATTTATTTTCACTTGAACCAAAAAAATCCTCCATAATTTCTTTTTCTCCAATTTTTCTCAACAATTTTTTGCTCATAACCCAATTCTTACCAGTGCATAAGCCCTGGTCCCGCCGGGACCCAAGTTTCGGGACCGGGACTTGGCTTTTTTGAAAAACGGGACCGGAACGGGCCCTGAAAAACCCGGGATTTCTAGGGCTTGAAAACAACAAGAAATGGGCATAAATTTTGTAAAGCGAATTTGTGATTTAAAAGCGATATATAAGAGAAACACAAATAAAAAGATTAAGTTGTTGCGAATTATTTCTGTTTTTTTGTAGTCCAAATATCTTTTTTTTTCTTTTTTAATTTTTTTCTAAAATAATTCGCTTAAACTATTAATTCAATTCATTACCTTTAATAAAGAAGAGTCGGCTTCGGCTTCGCTTTCCACACATAAATGCATGCCGTTTCAGCAAATTTAGTTGCTCTCATTGTCATCCGAAGCGGATGCCAGATTGCCAGATTATAACGAGTAGCGATGGTCGTTACGCGAGCAGAAAGAACTAAAAATATCTATTTATATTGTTATATTGAAGTTAATTTTTATTAGGTCATAATTATTCCAATTTTTATTAATTTTCAAATATTACATTGCCCCAAGTTTTGTAAGTCTTCCTCGTTTGTCGCGGGCCAAGTACCGCAGTACTTAACGATTTTGACCCGCTTTGCCCATTAAAAGAGTCACCTAAAATATGGGCGAAACAAATTCCGGTTTGTGATCAGTGATCTCTCTGATCCACAGTCAGTTATAAAAATATTCGGACATAAACTCACATAATTGTGCGCGTATTTGTAGCAATTGAACATTAAGGCCAAAATGCAATTGAACATTAAGGCCAAAATGTTCTTGGACATTTGGCGGGAAATTTCCGTGAGACACAAAGTGGAGCAAGTATAAACAAAAGATTTTTTTTTATACATTTACAGGCTTTTAGCAAAAGAAATATTATAAATTATCTTATTTAATTAAATTGTACTAAATACCACGCATATAAATGTTGGCCTCTGTGTTTTTTGTTGGAAGTCCGGTCCATAATTCGATCACATTGACGGAATCATGACGATGTTTTTTTTGATGGAACGGACGGTCGATGCACACATTTTGGCTAAAAAATGAAATTAAGTACTTTTGGGGCTTTTTTTAATTTTCCTATTGAAATAATGTCACCCATTTAGCCATTTTTTCAGCACCCATTTCCTTTGAAATGGAACAAAGGAAACCATTTCAAAAAGCAATTCGCAAAAAATAGTTTGACCATTTTTTGCTTCATTTTTAAAAAAATGGTAACTTTAGGAATGTCAGCGGTATTTAACCATAGAAAAACCACCCCTTATCTGTTAGTGAGTAGGTAAATTTTGGCACATTACCATTCTGTCCCCCTCCCCCACTCTCCGGTACACTGAATAGTCCACTAAACATTGTTGTAGATAAAACTTACAAGTTCCTTTTCCTTTTGTTGCACTCATGTTTCTACATTCTTACCAGTACAAATTTTTATCGTCTATTCCTCGGGTCAGGAAAAATTCGGGTTCGGGTTTCGGGTCGCGAAAAACCTCGAGTTTCATGCGGCAACTCTGCTGTGTATTATAATGGTTTGAGGAAGAGAATACTAAGAAAGTGTTCTTTGAAAGGTTGATTGTTGTATAGTCTTCCATTGGCACAAATATTTGGATTAAAATCTTGCATTGAATGAATAAATTATAAATAAAATTTTTATTGGTTTTTTTTGGTATATTTAAAGAAAAAAACACTTTTAAATATTCACAATGCTTTTAACATTGGTCCAATCAACTCAAATTATTTTTTTTAGATCTTCCAAAGTTTAATCAAGACTTTCTATCAATGAAGTCTGTTTCTAAAAAAATAGATCTTAAAAGCAACTTTGTTATTGTCGCCAAGATATAAAAATGTAATCGTTAGAGATCAGAAATTGTTTCTTAAACAACAATTATCAAATTAACAAAAAATAAAGATTAATCATCTGCTCAACTGTTGGGCGGCACAACGTGTGCTTCCGCCGGCATGGACATTGACATTCAGTATCCGGGTACTGTACTGGGTTGTACTGTTGGGCACAGTTTGGACCGTTGTTGCCGAATTTCCCTTCCAAAAGGGCACCATTTTGCGCATCATTCGCCCAAATTGGACACGCATATCCTTGCAGAGGGCCACCAAAAGAATCTGTAACAAAGCAGCAGAATTGTTAATTGTGAAATTTCTCTAATTATCTTAATTAAACTAATTATGTTAATTAGGTTAGTAATTGTTCATTAAAATTGCCTCATCCGACACATAATACACCAGGGTGACCAGTTGATACGGGTAATACAATTGTTGTCCGATTGGATGGTCATCACAATACAGAAAGTCAATGAACCAATTGTTATTACTTAAAACACTGATAATTGAAAAGAATATCGAATGGATTTGATTGGCAAAGCAAAGCACAGTAATCCGTGTACTGTCCTTGTCCGAAGAAGTGGCATTTTGGGCAGCACCAGCAGTGTTCCAATTGCGGTTATGCACTTCAAAAACTCGTTTAGAGCTTTGTAACTTTTTTCTTTGTTGACCAAATTTTACAAGTTCTATATCAGTTGAAAGCTTAAAGTGTTTTGAAGGTATGAATAAGCAATTTCTAAGCAATTGACCAACTCTTAAAAAAGTTATGGCGCCCGAAAGTTGGCTGGCGCCGAATCGTGAGCGCCGAGTTGTAGTGTACCGTTTGGGGAGATACCATTCATGCCATTAAGATAAGTGGAGACGTTATTTGCTCCAAAAAAAGCATACTGTATTTCCTTTAAGCGTCCTATTTTTCGATCCCCTTCTGCTGGAGTCAGTTGGAGGGGGGGGGGGGGGGGTCAAATGGAGGGGGATTAGAGGAAATACGGTACCGACATTTCGTTTTAAATAAATTAAAAAAAAAAACAGATTTCACCTTTAATCCATGCTAGGCGTAATGCAATTGCCACATAAAATGAGGAAGTAACAATCAAATAAGTCCAAGTGTAGCTTGAAATATCTAAATAAAAGTGAAAAAAAAATGAAAAAAAAACATTTTTGCAAATTTTGCGTCGAACTTTTTCTGTTACGAAATTTTCCACTTTTTTTTTTTAACTTACAATAGTAAAACGGAATTGTGATGAGGGACAGCAAATACACAATTGCACATTGGGCAAAAATGGTTCTTAAATTGAAGCCAAAATATTAGAGAAAATAAAATTTACATTCAAATGCTTTTATGTCTAGCTTTCGAGTATCACTCTCTCTAATCCACCATACTACTCGTAATGTTTACTATACTTTTTTGACACATTTTGTGCGTAATTGAATGGTAAGAACAGTGCGTGTGCTCGGTTTGCAACCAATGCAACAATATGCAAACGCATACAGATTAAGCCAAATTGTTGGCAATATGACAAAAACGGGGTAAATGCGTTAGGAATAACAGACAATGCTAATGTGGGAAAGGTGGTGATTTTTGAGAACATGAAGATAAGCGTAGGATAAACCTGTAAAAAAGAAAAAATTAAGTTGGCAAATACTGCTCTCTACTTATTCGCTTTCTCTATAATTGTAGGGTTTCACGTGTCCGAGTACCCGACCGGTAGGGCTGTGCGGGATTCCCGGTTCCCGAGTCGGGAAATTTCCCGGGTTTTTCGTATTACCGTCCCGGTCTCGGTTCCCGGGTTTTGTTTCCCGGATTTCGGGAAATTTTTACACTGTTAAAGATGGCTTTAGGTCAAAGACAGAAAGATCCACAATTTAAAGATTATTATTTCTAGAAAAAGCAATTAAAAAATTCTCAAACATGGGTATTTGATGCTAATTTTCGAAATTTTGCCGGTGGTGCCTATCGGCACCATCGGACCTCCGCCCCTTCGCTTAAGCTTTCTCAAAAATTTATCTCAAAATACACAAAAATCGCTTCTTTTTTTGTGCATAATCTGTTATCAAACACCCAAATTCAAATTTTCTCCGGCGGCGCCTAACAGCACCGCCGGCCCCTCTCAGTGCAAGGCAAACAGTGAAAAATTTACAAAATTATTATTGTTTTTTGACAACAAAATTCTTATTTATCATCAGTAAAATTCTTAGATCAAAAAAACGGTTTTAATTCTGTTTTGGTCAAAGCTTTTTTTATTTTACTTTCATTCGTAAAAATTTTACCCGGTCCCGACTCGGGAAATTTCCCGGGTTTTTCGTGTCCCGGTTCCCGGGTGCATTTCCCGTCCCGATTCCCGTTTCCCGGTAAAATCATTTCCCGCACAGCCCTACCGACCGGGTCCGGACCCGATTACTCGTTTTTTTTTTTTGCTACCCGGACCCGCATTTTTCGGTCTTTATATATCATGTAGCATCAGTATTTGAACAAAACAAACAATTTTTTTGCTTCCATATTTACTCATAATAGCTCATCCAATGTACCATGAAAACACACTTTGCTGATCAAAATGTACAAAGCGAATCGTTCACGAGCCAATTTTAACATGGGAACAGTGCACAAAATGAGAAACAAGACGTAAAACAGCATAGATGTGATGCGAAAGCAGTCGTGCACTGTTGAAAGGGCCGAGCCCAAACACCAAGCCACTGCAATTCATATTATAGGTCGATCTGCTGTTGGATTTATGTATAATAATTTTAATATGGCCCTTAAAATGCCGAATTAAGCATAAATACAGTATCCAAAAAAGTTTATGCGCTGACGCCTAAAATTATTAAATAAATATATGTATTTATCTCGTAAATGACTGTCGATAGCAAATTAATACTTAATGAAAATGTACTATTAACGAATGATGTTCGAGAGTCTCAGTCTCGACTCGAAGAAAGTCTCGGGTTTTTCTGGTCTCGGACTTGGTCTCCAGTTCTTAAGCTCAAAAACCCGAGAGTTTTTTACATCCCTAAAGATTGGCTTTTCGTTGGCTACCAAACATTAGATTTGTGCGGAATTTTAAATTTGAATAACTAAAACGACATTATGCCAATTTAAAAATAGTTCGCAAAATTGATTTTTTTTTTTTCAACTCAAAATTTCTCAAAATTGACATTTTTTGTGAAAATCTGTTAACAAGAACCACCCAACTTTTAAAAAACAATTTCCACATTAATTGTTAAAAATCACAACAATATTTTCGGGCTCCAAGAAAGATTTTAAAAATTTTATTTATTTGAACTTGAATAACTGTTATTCTTTATTTTAATTAAAATAATATATGATAATTATTATTTTTTTTTATTTTTAAGTGCATAAGAGAAAATTTTTGAAAAAAAAGTCTGATCTCGACTCGAGAAAAGTCTCGGGTTTTGGTCTAAATACAGTTAATATAGTACATTTTCATAAAGTAATCATTTTGCTTTCGTTAGTCATTTACGAGATATATACATAAAATTTAATAATTTTATGCACCGGCGCATAAACTTTCTTTCCGGGTACTGTAAGTGCTTAAAAGCTTTGCCTAAAATTGTGAGTGTTCCACTGAAAGTCAATGTCATAATTAAGAAAGGCGTAGTTATAAATTTTTAAATAAATGAGTAACAAAAGACCACCCAATTTATGAAGGCAAGCAAGAGTTTTAGTACTAATTGAATTATTAATAACAACAGTAAAGTGCAAGAAATGAGCATCTGTCATCAGTGCACTAATACACTTTTTTTTTGCATTTTGTTAAAAACAACGAAAATTTTAAACAAAAACATGAAATAGATGTTTTTTCTGTTTTTACGAATTTTTAACTATTAAATGACGAATTTAATTTCAGTAAGTCGAAAACCATGAAACGAAAATGAAAAAAAATCGAATTGTCATGGCTTCTAAATACTATGAAATATTTTTGCCAGCTGAAATTTCCACTATTCCAAAAATGGCCAATGAAATCGGACCGGTGCAATTCGGCGCCACTAACTGGGCGCCAGCTCAACTCGGCGCCATGGGTGTAATCCAGGGCTGTCGCGAATAGGACATTTCATGATTACGATAAACCCACGATTACGATTTTTGGAAAAAAATACGATACGCTTAAAATTACGATTCACGATTTTGGCCCAAAACACGATTAATCACGATTACGATTATTTTTTAAAAATTTGTAATTTTTTACATAGTCAAACAGGAATGCCATTTTGCCCCTATTTAAAGGCATTTGCCCTTTTTTAGGGTTGCCTTATTTTTTACTTTCTGAATTCTTATACAAAATGCCAAATTTCAGAATTATTTCTTCATTTTTATGCTTTTTAATAAAAAAATGTCAAAAAGACGTTATTTTTTTACAATTTTTTTTCTGTATATTTTATTTAATTTTTCAAAAAGTTCTCCGGCAGTGCCTATTGGCACCGCCGGACAGCATTTGCTTTTGATTTTTTCAAAATTTGTCTTAAAAATTAGTAAATATTTATAAAATAGGCTCAAGAATACTCCAAAATTAACCATTTTTGAGCCATTTTTGTTAATAAATCTAAACCAAATTTCCGCGAGTTTCTTTTAAAAAATCTATGAATTTTAAGAAAATTTACAAATAAAAATTATAAAATAAAGAAAGAAATTTAAAAATTTCTTATGAAAAGCCGAACATATTTTCATAAATATTTTTATTTTCTAAAGGCCAAAAATATTTTTAATAGACAAAGAATTTCTACCACTAAGGATATTTTCAGTATTTATGCCTAACTCATCAGATAAAGTTGCCAGAAAACTTGAATGTTACTTTATATTGTTGGATTTTAGCTATTTTACTGTATTATTAATTTATCACTTTTATAGGTGCTAAGTCGTTTGATAAAAACCTCCACTTTGGGTGTTTCATATAATTCCGCCATTTTGCAGTTTTTTTTTCAAAAACTCTTCATTACTTGTCAAACTCAACCAAATTGCATAATATTGGCATTGTCCGATAGCTATTGGTTAGCGTTATTAGAATACAAAAATTCATAAAAAAATTATTCTTTTTATGACAATAAAAATGAGTTTTTTTTTTTTTTGCACTTTTATGCTACAACTTTCTTATATCACTTTAAATTTTTTGAAAATTGGTAGGCTAATGTAGCTAACCAATAGCTCGGCCTTCAGACCATTTCATTTGGTTGCGTTCGAGCAAAGTAATGAAGAGTTTTTTGTTAAAAAAAACTGTAAAATGGCGGAATTTATGAAGCGCCCAAAATGTTTTATAAAAAAAAATGAAAATTTTTTTACAAAAAAAAGGCCCCTCGGTTACACCGTGTGCCTATAAAAAAACTCGAGAAATTCGTTTGTTCGAGTCCTAAAAATGAAAAATTAAAAAAATATATTTACTTTCAAAAATTTATAACGTAATAAATAAAAAAAATTGATGTTTTGCCCAGCTTAGTGCGTCTTGAGTCCCAAGCCATTTTCCCTTTCAGTCCCGGGTCTGTAACTCGGTTCAGAGTGCTTTCCGCAAAAAAATCGTTCGGATTCGTGCATTGCAGAGCAAGAGGAGTCGAATGTTATATCATTTGTCAAATTTGGCGAGGTACACATAGTGTAAAATATATTTGCATTCTTATTTATAAAATGTAAATAATTGTTAATTGTTTAAATATAATTATTGGCTACTATATTTGATTATTTTTTTTTGGAAAATTGATAAAAAAACTAATTACGCGTTTATAGGCCACAGTAGCTGTGGGATAGTTCAACAAATATCAATAGCTTTGATTTATTGACCAATGCTTATTATTATAGAAATGATCAATAAAGAAATCTACGACATCATTATCATCTACAGCATCATCTGAACTGTTGGACGCCACAAATAGAAAGTCAATGAACCAATTGTTATTGCTTAAAATAGGGTTCCAAACGCGCACCCGCATTACCCGTACCGGTACTTGTTTACACGCATATTTTAAGGAAAAACCCGCATGCGGTTCTTATCTGTAAGCGATTTGAAAATTCAAAACCCGCACGGGTAAACAGCAAAAACGGGTATTTTAGCAGTGATAAAGATTGATTTTGGATGAAATTTAGGTTTTGTGCATTTGGCTTTTTTGCTACGAAATAGGTATAAATCCGACATTATTCACAAAAAATAATCATTTGAATAGACTTTCGGCACAGATGGAGGAAGATATTTTGATTGTGAAGGCAAACATGGACAAAATTGCGATGGGACCGTCAATTGATAACGATGAAAACGAATTTTTTAAGAATAATGAAGAGTCTGATTAAATTATTTGATTTTTACCGCTTTTTGATTTAAAAGAAATAAATTTTGGATTTTTTTTTTTGGAATTCAAGAGGCGTTATAAAAAGCGGATATCCGTTGATTGGCGAAGCATAGCACAGTAATCCGTGTACTGTCCTCGTGAATATATTAATCATCTGCTCAACTGTTGGACGGCACAACGTGTGCTTCCGCCGGCATGGGCATTGACATTCAGTATCCGGGTACTGTACTGGGTTGTACTGTTGGGCACAGTTTGGACCATTGTTGCCGAATTCCCCTTCCAAAAGGGCACCTTTTTGCGCATCATTCGCCCAAATTGGACACGCATATCCTTGCAGAGGGCCATCAAAAGAATCTGCATCAAAGCAGCAGAATTGTTAATTGTAAAATTTCTCTAATTATCTTAATTAAACTAACATTAAAATACCTCATCCGACACATAAGAGAAAAAGTTGAACAGTTGGTACGGATAATACAACTGTTGTCCGAATGGATGGTCATCACAATTCAGAAAGTCAATGAACCATTTGTTATTGCTTAAAGCAATGATAAATGAAACGCCAATCGAATAGATTTGATTGGCGAAGCATAGCACAGTAATCCGTGTACTGTCCTTATCCGAAGAAGTGGCATTTTGGGCAGCACCAGCAGTGTTCCAATTGCGGTTATGCACTTCAAAAATTGAAATTTTCAGTAAATTAATATTCGGGCTAAATTTTTTTGTTCAGTTTTTAGCAGTTTAGGAAAAAATTTCTGGCTTTTTGAGCTGGGCTTGCCGGGCTTTGTAATTTTGGCGATATCATTCATGCATCAAGATAAGTGGTAAATGCTTATTTGCCCAAAATAAAATCTACTTCCTCTAATAGGCGCTCCGGGGCTTCTATTTTCTATCCGCTTCTAGGGCATGGAGGAGGGGTCAATTGAAGGGGGGGGGGGCGGGGGGGCGTTGATCGAAATACGGTTATTGGATCAATGTTTTGACAGTGCTCCCTTAAGATGTAAAATTCCGTTACCAAATTTTTCATATTCTAAGCTTAAAAACATTGTTAAGTCTTTTTTTTAAATATAATTTCTAAATCAATTTCATAAACATTTTTCACCCTTAATCCATGTCAGGCGTAATGCAATTGCCACATAAAATGAAGATGAACAAACAAATAAGTCCAAGTGTAGTCTATCAAATCTTTAAAAAAACGCATAAACAAGTAAAAAAAAAAACATTTTAATTGTCTTACAACTGTAAAAGGGAACTGTGATGAGGGACAACAAATACACAACTGCACATTGGGCAAAAATGGTTCTTAAATTGAAGCCAAAATATTAGAGAAATAAATTTACATTCAAATGCTTTTATGTCTAGCTTTCGAGTATCACTCTCTCTAATCCACCATACTACTCGTAATGTTTTCTATACTTTTTGACACATTTTGTGCGTAATTGAATGGTAAGAACAGTGCGTGTGCTCGGTTTGCAACCAATGCAACAATATGCAAACGCATACAGACAAAGCCAAATTGTTGGCAATATGACAAAAACGGTTTAAATGCGTTAGGAATAACAGACAATGCTAATGTGGGAAAGGTGGTAATTTGTGAGAACATGAAGATAAGTGTAGGATAAACCTGTAAAAAAAGAAAAAATTAAGTTGGCAAATACTGCTCTCTACTAATTCGCTTTCTCTATATAATTGTAGGGTTTTCACGTGCCCGAGTACCCGACCGGTAGGGCTGTGCGGGATTCCCGGTTCCCGAGTCGGGAAATTTCCCGGGTTTTTCGTATTACCGTCCCGGTCTCGGTTCCCGGGTTTTGTTTCCCGGATTTCGGGAAATTTTTACACTGTTAAAGATGGCTTTAGGTCAAAGACAGAAAGATCCGCAATTTAAAGATTATTATTTCTAGAAAAAGCAATTAAAAAATGCTCAAACATGGGTATTTGATGCTAATTTTCGAAATTTTGCCGGTGGTGCCTATGGGCACCATCGGACCTCTGCCCCTTCGCTTAAGCTTTCTCAAAAATCTATCTCAAAATACACAAAAATCGCTTCTTTTTTTGTGCATAATCTGTTATCAAAATACACCCAAATTCAAATTTTCTCCGGCGGCGCCTAACAGCACCGCCGGCCCCTCTCAGTGCAAGGCAAACAGTGAAAAATTTACAAAATTATTATTATTTTTTGACAACAAAATTCTTATTTATCGTCAAAAATTCTTAGATCAAAAAAACGGTTTTAATTCTGTTTTGGTCAAAGCTTTTTTTATTTTACTTTCATTCGTAAAAATTTTACCCGGTCCCGACTCGGGAAATTTCCCGGGTTTTTCGTGTCCCGGTTCCCGGGTGCTGTGATATTTGGACTTAATTTATGTTTATTATTTCTTTGGCGTTTCGTCTATTTTAATTTGACTCAAAATATTTTCTTTTGGAAAAGAGTGACTTAAGGAATTTTTCTAGTTTTTGGAGAGTTCAGTTTTGTTGATGAGTGATTGTATTACGATTTTATTTATTGTCTTTTCAGTTGTCGTTTTATCAATTTTGTTGTGTCTGGTATAAAGTTATTCTTTTGTTCTGACTTTTGAATACAGGTGTAATTGGTGGCATTCAAATTGTTTCGTTCATTTGGACATAAAAGAGAAGGAAACGGAGGAAGAGTTGTAACTTGGCGCTCCTGTACGACAAGGTTGGCTTTTGGTGGCGATTGGGTCTTCAAAATTTTTACGTCGGCCAATAAGCATATAATCTTCGAGTTGTATTTTTGATTTGGACAGAAAAGTGTCGTCTATTATATTTCAAGTCCTTGTGTTGGACTATTCTCTCCGACTCACCAATTTCACGCCAATTTTAAAGGCATCGCCTCTGCAATCTCAACCAAATTTTAAAAGGTTTTCTCACCAATTTCACGCCAATTTTAAAGGCTTCGACTCATCAATCTCACGCCAATCTTAAAGGCTTCATAGCACCGATTTTGAAAGCATTTTGTTGTAAAACATTTCGAGCCAATTTTAAAAGGCGAAATCTCCAACAAATTTTTATCGCCAAATTTTTGAAATGATTATCCGCTCACCACCAGTTACGAGACGTCGAGCGGCACAACGGCAACAAGAGGAGCAGCGAAATGAAATTTTAGGGAATTCAGAAAGGCCGAATAACCCCGCTAACAATCAAAATCGAAATGTTTCACAAAATAACGAGGGTGATGGTGAAATTTTAGACTCCAACGAAAATATGAACTCGAACGAAATTCGCGACGCTCTCTTTAATGTGCCTCCACTGAATGGTCAGCAGCAGAACACAAATGGAGCGGGAAATGGTGTGAACGAAGAAGGGCAGAGAGGAGGTTTGCGATTTCGGTTTCAAAATGTCGGGAGAAATGATGGACAGGAGGAATGGCACATTAGAAATGAAAATATTATCGGTGGTCATCGCATTTTTCACCCGCCACCGCCAAATTTTGTTCCTAGAACTTCGACTCCAAATCATAATAGTTGTCCCGAACTGCATAACGAACCCGTAATAGTAAACCGACCAAATCAAAATCTTACGCAAAATTTCCAAAATTTGAATTGTGCTGCTGCTCAGCAACAAGGCTTGCTAAATGAACAGCAATTGCCAGTAAGACAAACGCAGCAAATGCTGGTTCAGCAACCGATTCACCCAATGCCGGTGCAGCAACCGGTTCAGCAACCGATTCACCCAATGCTGGTGCAGCAACCGGTTCAGCAACCAGTTCAGCAGCCAATTGCAACTCAGCCAATCGTTCAGCAGGGGTTTCCGGGAATGTTTTGGGGTTACCCTGGTCATCCACCATACGGCTATCCTCCTGTTTTTGGTTACCCACCCCAAAAAAATTTTGCGTATCCAAATACAAACCATCAGCAACAACCACCAATGCAGCAGGTTTATCTTCCGCAGTACCCACCGCCTCCTGGTTTTGTATATCAGCAGCAACCGCCAGTGCAGCCATATCAGCATCAGGTTCATCAACCAGGTTTACAGCCAAATCTTGCGGTTGTACCTCGAGCCGATAATTTTGGGCCTCAAAATATAAATCAAAACAATGCAGGGGAATTTCGTCAAGCTGAATGCGAGCAAACTCGTGGCCCAGGCATGGACCAAGTGGCATATGCGTTGATAATGAACCAAATACCGTCATTAAAAGGGAATGAAGGCGCGGAAAAAATTCGAGAATTTTTCAAAAGATTTGATTCAAGTACTTCTGAATGGACAAATGCAAAGCGGATCAGTTCGCTTGAGTCTAAGATTTTCGGACGAGCTGAAAGGGCTTTCAAATCAGCATGCTCAACGGAACCGTTTCGCTACGAGTCAATCAAACGAGAAATGCTCAGACAATTGGAAGAGACAGACGCACGTGAATGGAATGCGTTCGACCAACTCATGTCAGGAATCCGGCGTAAGAATGGTGAAGATTTGGATGACTTGGCCGACCGAGTGATCACTTTGGTGAGACGCGCATACCCCGGACTGACTGATCACCTTGTTGACGACTATGCAATAAAGCATTTAATTCGTACATTTGAGAGTTCGGAATTGGCTTTGAGTTTGGAAATGGGTCGAAAACCAGGTATGACGTTTGACCAATTTGTGGGAATGGCAGCCCGTGCTGAAGCGACACAGAGGTCAACCCGTCGAATGGCAGCAAATCATGCCCCGATACGAAATAATTACGGAACACCCGCATTCCGCAATAATTATGATTCGGCGAATAAATTTCATCAGTCCAGCGAAACACGCCCAATTTGTTATAATTGCGGAAAAGAAGGGCACGTGGCACGAAATTGTTTTCGGCGTCAGTCAGAACAAGGCAACCAAAGCCGAAATTTCGAACAACAGCAGAATGCAACAGGGGCAAACAAAACTCCGTTGCCACTGCACCAAAATCAACAAATTGTTCGGAAAACTGAACAGTACAGTGGTACTCAACGACCGCAATTGCCTCAGTCGCGCAATTTTCTTCGACAAAATTATTTGGTGGAGCAGAACGAAGTGAAGAATGACTCGGCAGATGTTCAGTGTGCTGGCATGATAACGAACCCCCCTGAAATGCTCGAATTTTTTCGTAACTTTTGGGCCGAAAACGACGAAATAACGGACCCAAATGCTTCTGAGACATCGCCTATTGGAAAAATAATGGCGATAAATATCAAAATTTTTGATGAGCCAGCAACTTCCATGTTAGACAGCGGTGCTCAAGTTTCACTGGTGAAGGCAAATTTCGTCAAAGAACTTTTTGCAAAACAAAATTTGTCGACCGAGAATGTAAGCATTGTCCCGAAATCTCGAAATGTGGTCGATATAAATGGGAAGCGAGTTGGGTGCTATGGAATAATTATTCTTCCAATTCTTCGGAAAGGTTGCGATCCTGTTAATGTTCATCTTCACATAACCGATGCACCAATTGGGTTGCCAATTCTTTTTGGAACAAATGCTTTGGGACCGCTCGGTTTTAAAATTTTCGATTCTAAAAATGACGAATTAATCGAATTTGAATGTTTGGATGACAAATCGGATTCAGTCCGCGTAATTTGCGGTACAATTCTTGAGCCCCGATCAACAAAATTTCTGGAATTGTCAATAGCACCGTTTTTTGAGGAGAAGAATGTAATCGTTGCTGCGAATGATGGAAAAGAGGCAGTGAGAATTGAACCATCTGTAAATAAAGTTAGGGATGGGAAAGTGATTGCGTCGGTTACGAATTTTTCGCCTAACGTTGTATTTTTGAGAGAAAATGAAAAAGTTGCTGTAGCAGAAGAAGTGTATGAATTTGCCGATACGGAGAATTGTTTGAATGAGTCGTGGTTGTTTAATTCAGAACCGAAAAATATTGAAGTTGGGCGAGACAACCAAAAAACGGAAGGATGGAGTCCAAAAATCGGTATTTTGGAAGGAAATAATTCTGAAGTGATTCAACGATTGTTATCTGATTTTATGGAAATTTTTGCATTTGAGGACAGCGAATTGACACAAACAGAAATGGTAAAGCATCAAATTGATACTGGAGGAGCAATACCAGTAAAAACGAGAATGCGACCGGTTCCGTACGCTTACAGGGAGAAAGTGGCAGCAATGATTCAAGATTACTTGGGAAGAGGCATAATTCGTCAATCGGTTTCGCCTTGGGCCAGTCCAATCGTCATTGTGCCTAAAAAGGATGGTTCATTGAGATTTTGTGTGGACTACCGCGGTTTGAATTCCATTACAAGAAAGGATTGTTTTCCGTTGCCAAATATTGAACGTACTCTTCTGATGTTAGGAGGACGAAAATTTTTCTCCACATTGGATTTTCTTTCTGGCTACTGGCAAATTAAAATGTCGGAAGATTCAATTGAAAAAACAGCATTTGCTACTGAATTTGGATTGCATGAATTTACAGTCATGCCATTCGGTTTATGTAATGCGGTTGCGACCTTCCAACGGTTCATGTCGCATTTGTTTCGCGAGAAATTGAACGATTTTGTTTTTGTCTACATTGATGATGTTTTGGTGGCATCAGAATCGTTTGATCAACATTTGATGCACCTGAAATTTGTATTTGAACAAATCAAAGAAGCCGGCTTAAAACTAAAGATTTCAAAATGCCATTTTTGTACGGAAGAGCTTCAATTTTTAGGACATATTTTGACACGTGAAGGAATAAAAATGGGTAAAGACAAAGTGAAGCCGATTCTTGAAATGCCAGCCCCGAATTCGAAAAAGGGACTTCATTCATTTTTGGGCTTCATGACCTACTACCGAAAGTTCATTTATTCATTCGGAACAATTGCCGCTCCACTTTTCAAACTTTTGAAAAAGGATGTACCATTCAAAATGGGAGACACCGAAATTGCTGCAGTTTCTAAACTGAAAGAGAAGATTTTGAGTGACGTTATCCTTTCATTTCCTGATTTTAAAGCAGCCATGGAAGATCCGTCAAGAAAATTTGTAATAATGACTGATGCATGCAAGACCGGTATTTCTGCGGTACTTTGTCAGCCAGATTTACAAAATCGAATTCGACCAATTTATTTTGCTTCCCGGCAGTGCAACAAGTACGAATCGCGTTACTGCCCAACCGAATTAGAGGCATTAGCGGTCAGATTTGGCGTAAAAAAATTCAGCCAGTACATAACCATGATTCCCACTAGAGTGCTTACAGATCACAAAGCACTAATCCCAATGTTTAAAAGTAGAAAAGAGACGGGGAACGCACGCGTTGATAAGTGGATTATGGAATTGAACTCACGATTTATTTTGGAAATCGAATTCACTCCAGGGAAAATGAATATAATTGCCGATGTTTTATCGCGTTCGGAAGCATTAAAATCAGATCAGCCGTCGGAAAACGTGTTTTTAATTGGCGAAAGTAACGTCACCAAAGAGGCGAACCATGTTGAACCACCAACAGAAATAAACGAATGGATTTTAGCTACAAAGGAAAGCGAATTTTGTCAGGTCTACGAATTTTTGGAGAAGCGAAAATTGCCTGAAGATTTGAGAGAATCACAAAAAATTTTGGATACAATCCATAAATTTGCATTGTTAAATGGTCTTCTCTATTTTTACGAATCGAATTCTGAGAATCTTCGTCTTTTCGTGCCTCAAAAATTTCGAGCTCAATTGATTGCCGAAAGACACGAAGGCAGGTGCGCAGGTCACTTGAGTGGAAAAAAAATATTTGGACAATTGGCAGAAAAGTATTTTTGGCCAAATATGAGAGCAGATTGTGCAAATGCAGCATTAAACTGTCGTATTTGTGCTCACACTAGAAATCCCCGATCTAATGTGCCAGTATTAAAACCGGTAATCACAACAGAGCCGTTTGAGCTTATCTGCATGGACATTCTTTCGATTGGCATGTCGGAAAGTGGGAATCGATATGTGCTCGTAATGGTGGACCATTTTACTAAATATTTGATCACTGCAGCAATCTCAGATAAAAGTGTTGAGTCAGTCGCCAAAGCTTTTGTACAACAATTGGTCCTAGTTTTTGGGAAACCCAAAAGAATACATTCCGATAGAGGCACAGAATTTGTAAATAAGACGGTGGAAGAAATTACTAAAATTCTTGGAATCGAAAGAAGTACGACTGCCGGATATGACCCAAATGCGAATGGTCAAGCCGAAAGAGCGAACCAAACGATTTTGAATATGCTTAAAAGATCAACAGCATCAAATTGGTCTTGGGATGATCGGTTGCCATACATCACCTTTGCCTATAATATCTCACCGTCAGAAACCACTGGTTTTTCGCCTTACACTCTCATTTTTGGGCGTACAGTAAATTTCCCCTCGACAAATGATGTCAATTTTATTGTTAATCCTTCTTATACAATCGATGAAGAAAGTTACCTTCAATTATTTCGAGAAAATTTGCAAAAAATCCTTGAAAGTGCTAAAAACAATTCGGATAAAGCACGAGAAAAGATGGAAAAATGGTACAACTCGCAACCAAAAGTTACTCCAAATAAATTTCAAAAAGACCAGCGCGTCATGGTTCACTTTCCTGGTGCCAATCAAAAAGCATCCCATAAAAAGTTAAAGTGGAATATTTTTGGTCCATATATTATTACCGAACTGACAAATTCGTCAGCAAAAGTCGTGCCAACTGACAAAAAGAATACTGAACCTATTAGCGTGCCCTTAGAGCGCTTAATCCGTGTTCCCGATGGCATTCCAGATATCTCCACTACACCGCGGAGCAAAAACACCCATAAAAATTTATTAAATGTGATGACCATCTTAGGAATTTTTGAAGATTTTGAGGAAATGGAAATGGAAAATTTGGGGGAAAATTCAAAAGAATCATCAGGGACGATGAAATTTTCAGGCGATGGGGAGAGAATGGATACGGGAGAAGAAACGCATATAAGCTGGTCCATGAGTTGCGATGGAGGCGAACACGTGTTGTGCAGGAAAATTTTGGCAGCTGATTTGGACCCTATTCTCGATCGGTCGCACGGTGTCGGCAAAATGGTGATCCAAACGCCGTTACAGGGACTTCTCGTTCTTTTTATTCTCCGTTCAAAAGTGTCGATGAGCGCGAGCAAAGAATTGCTCAAGGTCGTATTAAAATGGAGAGAGAAGGATGGAATTGAAAAATTACAGGCGATTTTGGAATCTGAGCCGGATTTCGAATTGATAAAATACATTGAAGGGCGCGGAGATGCGGTGCGATCCGATTATTTTCCTGGAGAGGAAGAGACCGACATGATTTGGAACAGTTGGACGAGCAATTGCGTGATTATGAATGAAGTATTAAAAAAGACCGAGTACGCAGCGATCAAATTGGAGCCCCCAATCGCATTGACCGAAATGCCGCAGGCGGACCAAATCGGATGGAAAAAAGTGTTCCAAATGGGAAGTTGGGCATTGGAAAAAGCACGTGCCAGTGTCATCTTTGGGAAAACAACGCTGATCGATCAGCCACGTGTCATCATTGGCGACAACAGTGCGGCGCAATTGTGTGGAGAATCGACCAATCAAATTTCAGCACACTTTATTGGAAGCGTTAATGGCTCGTTGGGTGACGTGATCAGAACACTCAATAAGACGGTGCTATCTTCTAAAGTGGTTTCCGCTCTTATTTTTGTCGGCCGTGATGCGCTAATGGAAGGCGAAACTGTTGAACAAATTATTGAAGAATGTGTGCGAATTCGGAATTTATGTGCACAATTCAAGCACGTGAACTTCACATGGATCCCGCCCCCATTTGTGCGAGAAAAGTGTGATCAGTACATGGAGCTTCTGCCAGCATTGGAAAGTGTGGCTGCCGATTGGTTCGTCGCAATGACATCGAACGGGCGTAGCTTGATCGAAATTTGGCGATTCGGCGACTCTTTTGACAAGACGCGTGTGAGAGCCGATGGAAGAATGTTGTCGGATGGGTTGAAATGTCTTAGGGCGTGGATTTTTACCCAAATTCCTAATTTTCCCGATGATCTTTCTCTTGGAATTCGTCGCTCTGTTCATTCAATTCCTTCTGTCTCGCATCCATTGTCTGAATTGTCTATTGATCGCTCTCACCATTCTCGATCTCATCCTTATGTTCGCCCTTCTCAATTTTATCCTCGGGGCCGCCGTGATGCTAATTGTAAGACATACGAAAGCCACCGTCGCCATTAGCCATTGACCTTGACCCCACCTTATCGGAAGCCGAATTGCCTCTTCATTTTTGTTATTTCTCTATTTTTTGGTTCTAAGACGAGGGGACCGTCTTTCTTTGGTGTGCGGGGATGTGATATTTGGACTTAATTTATGTTTATTATTTCTTTGGCGTTTCGTCTATTTTAATTTGACTCAAAATATTTTCTTTTGGAAAAGAGTGACTTAAGGAATTTTTCTAGTTTTTGGAGAGTTCAGTTTTGTTGATGAGTGATTGTATTACGATTTTATTTATTGTCTTTTCAGTTGTCGTTTTATCAATTTTGTTGTGTCTGGTATAAAGTTATTCTTTTGTTCTGACTTTTGAATACAGGTGTAATTGGTGGCATTCAAATTGTTTCGTTCATTTGGACATAAAAGAGAAGGAAACGGAGGAAGAGTTGTAACTGTGCATTTCCCGTCCCGATTCCCGTTTCCCGGTAAAATCATTTCCCGCACAGCCCTACCGACCGGGTCCGGACCCGATTACTCGTTTTTTTTTTTTTGCTACCCGGACCCGCATTTTTCGGTCTTTATATATCATGTAGCATCAGTATTTGAACAAAACAAACAATTTTTTTGCTTCCATATTTACTCATAATAGCTCATCCAATGTACCATGAAAACACACTTTGCTGATCAAAATGTACAAAGCGAATCGTTCACGAGCCAATTTTAACATGGGGACAGTGCACAAAATGAGAAACAAGACGTAAAACAGCATAGATGTGATGCGAAACCAGTCGCGCACTGTTGAAAGGGTCGAGCCCAACACCAAGCCACTGCAATTCATTGGCTTTCAAAAAAGAATATATAAATTAAAGAATTATTTTATATAAATAAATATCCGTACAGAAAATCGAAAAAAAACCGACCGGTCCGATCTCTAGTTGAAACATTCTTCTAATTTAAGCACCCCCCTGAGAGTGATTGAAAAATAGAAGCACTGTGCTTCTATAGGGGAAATACTGTAATTGTGTCTCAGGATACCTGTAGTCTTTGCTTTGGAAAAAAAATTTTACACAATTTTTCTCTATAAATTTGGATTTCTCGGATCCGGAACCAGATTTTCAGTTTTAAAAGGGTTTAGTCAGTTATTTTGGCATTTGTACTCCGTCTTTTTTTTTTACAAAAGCCAAAGAAGTTATGAAAAATAACAAAAAACCTCAAAGCCTCATTTTTGGAAAATTTAGCCTCATCAGCCTCTGTCCAAAGATGGCGGTCCGGAAGTGTCCCATTCCGTAAATTTGTATACATTTGTTTTCTTTAAAACTATAATTAAAAAAAAAAGATTCAATTGCTTTCTCTGGTGGTACCAAACCCAATTAATTTTTTTGGAACGAAGGACAACCAACTAACGCCGACTAAACCATAAATAATTCCAAACAAATAAAATAAATAATGATTTTGGTGCTATTTCCCACTTAAATTCTTATCTCAACATCTTTCTTCAAAGTGCCATCTTTTGCCGGATCTTCAAAAATCCGGAAATCCGATTTTAAAAACACCGAGTCCGGAACCGGCTTTCATATCCAAAAATTTATCGGTGGGATCCATATGGCTTAAAAAAATATTCGGCCGTATCCCATCATGTGCCTACACTAATATTTTGCCATATTTGGTGCATATTTTTTGCGATTTTATGTGCATATAAATAGAAACTCTAAATATATCAGTCATATCGAGCCCCAATCAAGGAAAATCATAGGCAATGCCTAGTCTTTTTTAAACAAGGCATCTTAAACTGCGCTTAAAATGGGTATGGCTTTATCTCGCTTATCCAACCGCGCGTGTGTGCGTGTCAGCCAACAACAATTAAAAATTTCGTATAACCTTTAAAGTCTGTTTGAATGGAAATATTATTTGGGTGTTAATAATTAATTTGGTACAAAAGTGACCACCCGCAATTGGCATGGAATCATTAGAGCGTTTTTTTTTATTGTTTTCTTCTTTTACAATTTTATTAGAGGAATAACAAAAAAGAGCAATATCAAAAAATAATAATAATAAAAGATAGAATTATATTTACAAAAATTATGCAAATTAAACAATATTTATGTTAAAAAACAGACTATTGACCAAAATTTGCAAGCTGTAAAGAATTGACAAAAAAAAATTTTTTTGCTGAGCTCATTCCAACAAAATACAAATATTGACGAAAATACCAAAAAGCCCAAAATATCATCAAAATCTAAAAATATTTTTTTAAAAAAAACAACAAAAATATTCATTTATTTTCGAGTTTTTACGTCCTAATCAGATTTGAGCTCCTTTCTTCATTTGCATATAACCAAAAAAATATTTAAAAAAAATATTAGTGACAGCCCTACTCATCAGATAAAGTTGCCACAAACAAGAAATCAGGATGGAGGAATTCGTTTTCTTAAAGAAGGCCCCTCGGTTTTACCGTGTGACCATAAAAACTCGATGAAATTCGTCTTTTCGAATCCTTCGTTCAGTCAAAATTGCTGTTATCATTCATTTACAAAATTTACCATTTTTTCAATCAAAGAAATTTGATTAAAAAATGTTTTCTTTCAAATTTATAAACGTAACACAAAAATTGGATGGACCAGTCACAATTTGTTTGTTTGTTTATCGCTTGTGCCGTATTGCGCTAATCAAATGCCTGTTTGGTTAATTTCCTGGCTTCAGAATTTTGTCCAAGCGTCCTTCATGTGTACGCTTTCACCATTGGCAAGGTTCTAAAAAAACTATAAATTAAAAAATAACATTTCACTTTTTAAATTACTCCATGAAAATTTCTTGAATTCTTATTAATCTTTTTTTTTTAATTTATTTATATAAATAAAATTTACCACTGGCAAGCTGTTGCACGCCGTGCATGCCGAATTGCATCAATTCGAGCACCCTTGGTTTATGCAACCACCTTGCCACACGCATTGCGCTTCAAAACTGTTGAATTGTACACAAATGAGCAAAACCACAATCAAATACAAAAATTTCATTTTATTCTTTTAATATATTTTTAAGTCATTTTTAAAAAATTGTCTCCGAATTTTATATCGAAATTTTTGTTTGCCCTTTTATAATAAAAAAAAAGTACAAACCAAAAAAAAACATATTTAATTCAATTTATGAATAAAAGGATGAATAATTTTTGATTCCATTTGTTGTTATTCGCCATTTTTAAGATGAATAATAGAAATTGAATCATTAGGAAAATGTTTTTGTCCTTTTATCTCCTTTTTGATATGAATTTATAACATTTTACAAATGAAAGAAATCTGAAATAATGCTTTTTAATATGAATTTTACAAAAAATGGCTGTTATGGTAGGAATTGAGCGGGATCCGGGATCCCGTTTTGGAAATGGAAATGGTAAAAAATGGAAAAAACTCGGGAAATCGCGGCAAAAATCGCGGGACCATCCTGGTCCCGTTAACTCTAATTATGCAAAATTCTGATTAGTCTGTCTGACTTTACTGCGATGATCTTAAAAAATGAAATGGCGTCTAATTTAAAAAGCTTACAACCACATTCCCTAGCTATCATATTGTATTATCATATGGTTACTTTGTATGCTGCTTGCTTTTTACAAACCCTAAAATTGAATGTATAAAATATGCTTTTTTGGTCTTCTTTAACCCTTTTACAATATTGGTCTATTTTTTTTGTTGTACATGGAACCAATTTTATGTAGGAATCCGTTCAAATTTTTTTGTTCCACCATGTGACCATAAAAAATTGTAGAAATTCGTTTTTTTCGAATCCTTCGTTCGGAACCAGTCACAATTCCTGTTATCATTCATTTACAAAATTTACCATTAATGCAAACAAAATAAATTTAATTAAAAAAATGTTTTCTTTCAAATTTATAAAACGTAATAAAAATAATGATGGGCCAGTCACACAATTTGTCTTGGTTATCGCTTGTCATTGTCAAAGTCCGTCTTGCGCCAATCAAATGCCATGTTCGGTGTGCCACGTTTGCGGATGATGCGATATTTGCGGAAAACGTGATGCCGCACCCCCAGCAGCAACTGTTGTCTTTGTGCCGTCACCGCTCTCCCTCTTCGCTCATTCAACAGACTTTCAAGAATTTCCCGGCCGCGCCTCACTACCACTCCATCGCACGGTTCATGCTTCAAGAAAACTTGCTGAAAAAACAATTATTGATTATTTTTTAATCAAAATCTGTTAATAAATCACTTCCAATTTTCAAAAATTTTCTTTTTACTTCAGTTCTTGAAATTTAACTCAAAATTTCTCAAAATTAACATTTTTTTTTGTGAAAATCTGTTAACAAAAATCACCCAAATTTTAAAAAACAATCTCCACATTAATTGGTCTGCGTTATAAAAATCATAACAATTTTCGGGCTCAAAGAAAGATTTTAAAAATTTTATTTATTTGAACTTGAATAACTGTTATTCTTATTTTAATAATTTAAGCTTATAATTTTTTATTTTTAAGTGCATAAGAGAAAATTTTTGTAAAAAAGTCTGGTCTCGGTGAAGGCAAGCAAGAGTTTTAATACTTTACGGTTAAACCCACGATTACGATTTTTGGCAAAAATACGATACGCTTAAAGTTACGATTCACGATTTTGGCCCAAAACACGATTATTCACGATTACGATTATTTTTTTCAAAATTTGGAATTGTTTACATATAAACAGGAATTCCATTATTCCCCTATTTAAAGCAGCGGTCGCATTTGTCCTTATTTCTAAGATTTGTCCCTTATTTGGAGGGGTCGAATCTTAGAAAATAAAAAATCCTTATTTCTAAGATTCGTCCTTATTTGGCCTATGATCCTTATTTTGTCCTTAATTTCTTACTCTGAGGTAAAAAAATTAGAAAAAATGGTGTTTTTTACAATTTTTTGAAGCGATTTCGTTAGTATTTTTTAAAAATTTCCCCGGCGGCGCCTGTCGGCACCGCCGGACCACTCTCTACATTTGAAATTTTCAAAAAAGGACAAAATTGACCACTTTTTGAGAAAAGCTGTTAACAAATTAGCCATAATTTTCAAAAAATTTCCCGGTGGCGCCTTGCGGCACCACCGGACCCTTTTTCGCCTATGTTTTATTAAATTTATTTAGAAAGTTTTGTAATTTTTTGTGCAAAACTGTTACCAAAATACAACCAATTTTCAAAATTTTCCCCGGCGGCGCCTATCGGCACCGCCGACCCTTCCTTTTTCGAAATTAAAAATGAAAAGTATTATTTCAAAGCCTAACACCTAAAAAATATTGCCATAGGGAACAAATATGCTACAAACAGTTGATTTTTTTGAATAAAAATGCTTTTAAAGCTTTGGCAGCATATTTTAAAAAATGTCCTTATTTTTGATCCCAAATCCTATTTGACCTGCGATGTCCTTATTTCAAAAATTTTTCAATGCGACCCCTGGATTAGAATCAAAAAGTCGATTGGACTCATAAACTCTGATTGGACTCATAAACTCTGATCTGTTAACAAAGGGCCATAATTTTCAAAAAATTTCCCGGTGGCGCCTGGCGGCTCCACTGGACCCTTTTTCGCTTATGTTTTTTTAAAATTTAACTCGAAAAGCATCAGAAATTTGGTCATTTTTGTGAAAACTGTTACCAAAATACAACCAATTTTCAAAATTTTCCCCGGCGGCGCCTATCGGCACCGCCGACCCTTCCTTTTTCGAAATTAAAAATGAAGTCTTATTTCAAAGCCTAACATCTAAAAAAATATTGCCATAGGAACAAATATGCTACAAACAGTTGATTTTTTTGAATAAAAATGCTTTTAAAGCTTTGGCAGCATATTTTTAAAAAATGTCCTTATTTTGATCCCAAATCCTATTTTGAACCTGCGATGTCCTTATTTCAAAAATTTTTCAATGCGACCCCTGGATTAGAATCAAAAAGTCGATTGGACTCATAAACTCTGATTGGACTCATAAACTCTGATCTGTTAACAAAAGGGCCATAATTTTCAAAAAATTTCCCGGTGGCGCCTGGCGGCTCCACTGGACCCTTTTTCGCTTATGTTTTTTTAAAATTTAACTCGAAAAGCATCAGAAATTTGGTCATTTTTGTGAAAAACTGTTACCAAAATACAACCAATTTCAAAATTTTCCCCGGCGGCGCCTATCGGCACCGCCGACCCTTCCTTTTTCGAAATTAAAAATGAAGTATTATTTCAAAGCCTAACATCTAAAAAAATATTGCCATAGGGAACAAATATGCTACAAAAAGTGATTTTCTTGAATAAAAATGATTTTAAAACTTTGAAATCGCGTTTTAAAAAATGTCCTTATTTTGTACCCCAAATCCTTATTTTTAACCTGCGATGTCCTTATTCAAAAATTTTTCAATGCGACCCCTGATTTAAAGGCATTTTGCCCCTTTTTTTTAGGGTTGCCTTATTTTTTACTTCCTGAATTCTTATACAAAATGCCAAATTTCAGAATTATTTCTTCATTTTTAGGCTTTCTAATAAAAAAATGTCAAAAGACTTTATTTTTTATACAATTTTCAAAATTAACTATTTTTGAGCCATAATTTTTTATAAAATTTTTCCGGCGGTACCATATTTTTCGTTACCATTTAGGGCAATTTTGGAGTCTTTTCAAATTAAGAAATAAGAACAAAATAATAACAAAGGGCTGAAAAAGGAACAACTTAAAATTGTAAACATTTGCTTAAAGAAAAAATTTTCATAAATTCATTTTGTCTGGCTACCAAATTTTCCTCCAAAAGATCGTTTCTTAGGGCTGTATCAGGGATGCCGCCGATCTCAGACTTGAAAAATCGAAAAACCGGAATTCCGATGCCCAAAATTTTTTCGGGAAATCGGAATTCCGAAGGCCAAAAATTTTCTCGGAAATCGGAAAATCGGAATTCCGGTCCAAAAATCATCGAAAATCGGAAATTTTTTTTTCTACAAAATTAATAATTTTTTTTTTATTAATTTTTTTTTTTTTTGACCAAAAACTTCTCATTTTCGAAAATTATTATTTATTTTTGAGAAAATTAATTCCGATTTTTCCCCAAAATATCGGAAATCGGAATTCCGATGGCCCAAATTTTTCTCGGAAATCGGAAAATCCGGAATTCCGAGCCCAAAAACATCGGAAATCGGAAATCGGCGGCATCCCTGGGCTGTATTAATCGTGTAATCGTGGAAAAATGCGACTACGATTTACGATTATTGCCCAAACACGATTACGATTACGGATACGATTCGCAACAGCCCTGGTGTATCCTTTTCCCTCAATATAAAGGCTGTAAAGGAATATGGTAATTGGATTGGCCGGACATTTACGGCGCTGACATTTGCGGCGCATCTTTTTAATGACAACAAGAAAATAAAAAATCCATATACCAATGTCGAATTTAACCATCACATTATGGGCCAACATTTTGAACTAATTTCAGATTAATTTGTTTAGATTTTTTTAAAAGAAGGTTTCCGACTCTCAAAAAAAAATTGTGGCTTTATTGATTTTAAATTAGGTATTGTTAAATGGAATAAATATTTTATTAAAAAAAAATTGTTTTTTGCTTCCATTTTTCCCCATAATAACTCATCAAATGTACCAATTAAAAACACTTTGCTGATCAAAATGTACAAAGCAAATCGTTCGCGAGCCAATTATAACATGGGAACAGTGCACAAAATGAGAAACAGATTAACATTGTTTTATGCGTTAACCGTCATAATTATCTTTTAGGGAAATTTTCATTCCCTTTGAATTTTTTTTCTTTCAAGTAATTTTCGAGTTTTCAGACCTCCATTTAGGGATTAGACCAACTTGGTCAATTATTTTTTTTTAGCATTACAAAGTTATAATAATATTTCTGTAGATTTTTCAATAGTTTACCGCCTGGTTTTTTCATTCTGAAGTTAGGTGCAAATGCGAATTTCTGAAAATTATAAAAAACTTAAAATTTCTTTAGATCGGCAAATTTCTTAAATTTTGAAATCATTAGTAAATACAAAACGACCTGATAATTTCTCCAACGCCATTTAGGATCACGTAGCCTTGGTCTTGGAAAAATTATGTGCATATTTTTTCATTTTTATGTACATATTTCGACATTTTTGGTGTATATATTTTGCGCATATTTTGCGATTATGTCATATACATAATTTGGAGCCCTTTATATATATAAAAAAAAATTTAATGCAGAGCTCCTAGATAAAATTTTCCGAAATAAAGACATCGCTGGTTAAAAATAAGGATTTGGGGTCAAAAATAAGGACATTTTTAAAACGCGATTTCAAAGTTCCGGACAATTTCGATCAAAATTTATTTTCACTTGAACCAAAAAAAATCTCCATAATTTTCCTTTTCTCCAATTTTTCTCAACAATTTCTTGCTCATAACCCGATCCTTACCAGTGCATATTTGGTCCCGGTTAGGCCCTGGTCCCGCCGGGACCCAAGTTTCGGGACCGGGACTTGGCTTTTTTTAAAAAACGGTACCGGGGACCGAGCCCTGAAAAAACCGGGATTTCCCGCCTCGGTCCCGGTCCCGCTCAACCTTAGAAAAAAACCAAGTGGTAATCCCGAAATAATATTTTCTTACTTTTAAATCTTTACATTTATAGGGCACATTTTGGTCGACTCAAAAAAGAAGCAAGAAGCGTAAACATAAGTTATAAATATTTGTTGGCTAAACGAAATTAAATTAATAATATGCTATTTCATGGTACCCCGCTTCACTGGTTCTCAAAAAGTAATTAAAAATCCCTGCGGTAATGGACTGGACATTCTAAACATTAATATTAGTAAATAAAGTATAAAAGATTTTTTATCTTGTAAAAATTTTTGCTTTTCAAGTAATTTATTTGCACAAATAATGAGATAATAGGATTATTATTATTATGATGGAAGGGATTAGTTCGAATGGGGGTTGTTGTGGGGATGCCAAGACAAACAGCCTTTTTTTAAGAAATTCCCAATAAAACAAAACTCATAAAATAATGAATGGCGGTTGGTTGAATTGGAGAAATAAAGATTGTGATTGATCAAAAAAGAACGAAAAAGAAATGAAGAGAGAAATAGATCTTGAAAACAATAAGAACTGGGCATAAAATTTTTAAACGTAAAGCGAATTTGTGATTTAAAAGCTTAAACCATTAATTCAATTCACTCCCTTTAATAAAGAAGAGTCGGCCTCGCTTTCCACACACAAATGCATGCCGTTTCAGCAAGTTCAGTTGCTCTCATTGTCATCCGAAGCGGATGCCAGATTGCCAGATTATAACGAGTAGCGATGATCATTACGCGAGCAGAAAAAGTTTTTATTAGGTCATAATAATTCCAATTTTTATTACTTTTAAATATTACATTGCCCCAAGTTTTGTAAGTCTTCCCTCGTTTGTCGCGGGCCAGTACCGCAGTACTGAACGATTTTGACCGCTTTGCCCATTAAAAGAGTCACCTAAAATATGGGCAAAACAATAAATTCAATTAATTTGTAGCAATTGAATATTAAGGCCAAAATGCAATTGAACATTAAGGCCAAATAAATTGTACTAAATACCACGCATAAAAATGTTGGCCTCTGTGTTTTTTGTTGGAAGTCCGGTCCATAATTCGATCACCTTTGACGGAATCATGCCGATGTTTTTTTTTTGATGGAACGGACGGTCGATGCACACATTTTGTCTAAAAATGAAATTAAGTAGTAAATTTTGGCATATTTACCATCTTTCCCCCCCCCCCCACTCTCCGGAACACTTAATAGTCCACTAAACATTGTTGTAGATAAAACTTACAAGTTCCTTTTAGTTTTTGGTGCACTCATGTTTACAGTTAGGCAGTTCGGATAGAATTGAAATTCCTGAATAAGACAAAAAATTACGAATTGGAGTATTAAGCCAACGAATTCTTCACATCATTGGAAATCAGTTAAAAATGGATATAAATATGACAATTACATGCCTTTTGATCAGTAGTACTGATCAAAAGCAGGACCAAAATTCTGTCGGATTAATGAAAATTGATTCAAAAAAGTATATGAATATGCCAATATATGAAGCCAAAGATGAGGAAAATGGTAAGAATTCAATGAGACAACAAGGTAAAGGAATTCATTGCCAGACGCAGAGCATGTGATCAACTGCTGCCGATGGGCGAAATGAGGTGGAATAAAAAAAATTATCCTTTTAAACTTTAGTTTGTCTCCGTTTCTCAACCGTTTTTTTACGCTCAGGCTGATAAAATCCACCCCCCTTCTATTTTTTCTCTCCACCTAACATGGCTTTATCATGCTTACTTTGTTGCTTAATGGAATAAAGTATATTTCACTACCTAATACTGTATTAGCGGTGATCCTGTTTCCCTGATTTGCGCAGTTTTTGCCATTCAAAAATTTTTGAGCATTCGTTGGCGTACAAACGATTGATAAATTAAATGTTCCAAAAAATAAATTGGGAAATTTGAGAAATCTCAAATTCCTCACTGCTGCATGCAGCGGTAGGGGTCGGTTTAGCGTGGCCGTTTTAGCGTGAGGGTCGTTTTAGCGTGAGTAATTTCAAGTTTTAGGTGGTTTTCGAGGTCGCTGATTATGAATATGACATATATTCAGGCCAATTCCTCGCCCCGGCCCCCAACTCGAACAAAAAGACGAAAACCGAATTTTAACAAATAGAATTCTCTGTTTTTTGTTCGAATTTGGGGCCGGGGGTAGGAATTGGCTTGAATATATGTCATATTCGTAATCAGCGAGCTCGAAAACCCCCTAAAACTTGAAAATTTAAAAAAATTTACTTACGCTAAAACGACCCTCACGCTAAAACGGCCACGCTAAAACGGCCATGCTAAACCGGCCACGCTAAACTGACCCGATTCGGCACGCTGCCCGTCATTTTGCCGACCCGTCGTTTTGCCGACACGTCGTTTTGCCGACACGTCGTTTTGCCGACACGTCGTTTTGCCCGATCCGTCGTTTTGCCGACTAAGCCAAAATTAGTCGTTTTGCCGACAGTCAAAATTAGTCGATTCTTTGCCAAATTTAAATAAATTTTAATCCTTTTTTAACCAATCCTATTTTACTTTTACATATTTAATGGTTTAAGCAAATTTCAGTAAATTACCTTTATTCAGAGCGGCAGAATAAAAACAAAAAAAAAAACAAAAAAATTGGTAAAAATAGAATCAAATCAGTTTTTCCCTCAATGTCTTTCAATTATCCAGCATATCCTTCGATTTGAAGTCCAAGATATGTCACCAGATCGAGTATGTCCCATCGGAGTCGTATGAGGCATCCACGTTCTGGCGCTTGAAGCATTCGAGCTTAAAAAATGTGTTGATGAGATGTTCGGCAATGGGCGGGTAGACCAGCATAGTTGTGGTCCAAAGAACGATTGGTCACCTGTTTAGGGGTAAACGTTTTGTTTTCAAAATATAACACAATCACTTGTGTTACAATCGATGGGTCGGAGACCGTTGGGCAACAAAAGCGTTCGATCCGAGTGTCAGTTGATGCTGGGTTATTCCGATGTAGGTTGTGACAAAAATAAGGAAAAAACCGTCCAAAAAATTGATCAAATGGACATTTGACCTTTTTGCGAACTACTCGCACTTCTACCCGCATCTGCAGAGCCGGAATGCACAGAAGGCGCTTTTGGCTTATTAATATTTGTATTTTATAGTAAAACAAAATGGCTCACATAAATCCCTCTTCCGAGACAAATTGCCTTGACCAATTTGACAGTTTCCTCTTGTGCATAACTCGGTGCTTCACGTCTGTCCATCACATGCAATCTAATAACAACTTAAATTGAAGACCAAAGACTGACAGATTTCGGTAAAATCGGCCATTTTCCGCAGAGCATGTCGATATGCGAGTTCAGTTTTGATCTGAATAGCAAAAACCGTAAACAAAATAAATGATTGTAAAGTGGTGCTTGGCATTCGCCTGTTTGGGGTATGTCGCCCTTCGACCGATCTCGCTCGAATGTTCAGCTCGTCCTCCTCCACTTCGGCTTTAGTTTTGTTCACAGCAAAATCGGCACAATATTATGGCCGGAAATTTGAAAGTGTTCCCTCTGTTAATGCTAAATTTGGTTTAAATTTAATGCAACGCGAGAGTTCACAACCGTTCAATTCGGGTGGAGTTCGAGTGAGACATTCTTCGGGACAAATTGGGTCATTTCATCAAATTCACATTGTCATCCCAAATTGTTGTGCCGGCTTTCGCATCAATTGGTTGCGCGAAGCGAACATTCCGGAAAGGGAACAGAATTTCTACTACACAATGTCGGCCCATTGCACATTTCCTGCAGCTCATTGCCACGTATGTTTTATCTGCGGTTGAATTCCTCACCTCCGCCAGAAGCCGAGTCGGTTTGATTCGGGTTGGCTTTGACTAAATATGTAAAAGTAAATAGGATTTGGTTAAAAAAAGGATTAAAATTTATTAATTTGGCAAAGAATCGACTAATTTTGACTGTCGGCAAAACGACGGGTCGGCAAAACGACGTGTCGGCAAAACGACGGGTCGGCAAAACGACGGGTCGGCAAAACGACGGGTCGGCAAAACGACGTGTCGGCAAAATGACAGCGCGCCATTCGGCAGGCAACACCTTCTTTTCCGCTGCCTATTTTGTAAACACTCATCAGAAATAAAAAGTAGCAAATGAAAATTTTTCCAGTACAAATTGTCGTTAAATCCTCGATTTGCTACTTTTTAATTGTTCTTTTATTTTAAACATCCATCCTTGTCGCCCCACATTGTATGTTCATTTCTCCATGTTTCAAAGGGTGCCTCGACATTTGCGCCCCGGGACAAAGCATAAGTCTCAGAACCAAAGGGCATTCGCGAATGATACTAAAAATCTAAAGTTTAGTTGGTTCTGAGATTTCCTCTTGCCATTGGGGTGCAAATGTCGGTTAACCGTTTCAAAAGCCCTATTCTCTGATAAATTATTTTTGTTGTCTCTTTGATCATCACAATTTTTTAATTCTTTTTTGTTCGTTCAACCAGTAGCCATCTGTTGCCGCGGGTCGGGAAAAATTCGGGTTCCGGTTTCGAATCAGGCATTCGAAAATTTTCGGGTTCTGGTTTCGGTCGGGAAAACCTCGGGTTTCGGGTTTTGAAAAAAACCAAAATAATGCTAAAATATCGGTACTGGGTAAATAGTCCACACAGAACCCCCTATTGAAGTCTGAATATTAGATTTACCACACCCATCGCATAAGAAAATATGAAATTCGATATGTGCCGGGTTAAATGACACAAATATTAATTTCAGTATTGCGCAGAGGGTTGAGCGGTACCGGTACTGGTACTGAAAAAAACGTCCCAAATGAGTACTAGTACCTTGACCGGAACGGGTACGGTACCGGTATTATACCGGTTTTCCCAGCCAAAAAGTACCGGTTTTTCAACCTGAAAAGTACCGGTATCGGTTTTTTTAAAAGTACTGGGTACCGCTCAACCCTAATTGCGCATACAACTCAGCAAAAAGGGAAAGTTGACCTAATGTTAATAGTAATTCAGATATATTTCCCATCCCCTAACTTTCTCTACTCACCTTTGTATTCAATCCTATATTCTTACCAGTACAAATTTTATCGTTTATTCCTCGGTCAGGAAAAATTCGGGTTCGGGTTTCGGTCGCGAAAAACCTCGGGTTTCATGCGGCAACTCTGCTGTGTATTATAATGGTTGAGGAAGAGAATACTAACGAAA